>JAFMOC010000001.1:4085000-4207500 GCA_019802505.1 Corydoras sp. C115
CAATTAGGTTTTTTAAAAATAATTTAGTTTTGGAACATTAAATGAAGACTTGTAAACTAGAAATAAAACAGTTATTTTAAGGTAAGCAAATTTTTTTTATTTTGTTATTCAGAGTTATTAATCCTTCTGATGTAGAAATCACAGCCAATCCTCTATTTGCAACCTCCATAATGAGTCTTTTGCAAAATTCCTATAGATTAGTATAAAATTAATGGTAATGATGCATAAAAAGCAGATAGACAGAAGGTTAACTTACCAATGCTTCAAAAACGTGTTTAACAGTAAACAAATGAAGTTTTAATATTACCCTTAACCATGTCATTATTCTAACTATGAATTGAAACCCACAAAATATCCACCAGGAGCAGGGGGACATTGATCCTGAAGAGGAGCAAGAAGATACCTTTGTAGTTGAGGAAGAGGATTTGGGTGCAGTGGAGGAGGAGCGTAGTGTTATCCTGCACCTTCTATCTCAACTCAAACTAGGCATGGACCTTACCAGGGTGAGCAGTCTGATCACAGCAACTACATAAGTTAATGTAGTGGTAATAGATTTACATTGTCTTTTTAAAAATTGCGACTTGTTAAATACAACAACTGTCATTGTTGTGAGTTATGAAAATTCCTCTTATGTGCGGCCATGGTTCACATTTAATCTAATTTTGGTTGATTTGGTGGGTTTGTGTTTGAATGTATTTCCACACTGATATATTGAACTTGGCAGCACGGTGGCTTAGTGGTTAGCACATTCGCCTCTCAGCATTAGGGATTCCCGGTTCAAATCACCATCTGGGTAGAGTTTCCATGTTCTCCCCGTGTCTGCGTGGGTTTCCTCCGGGTTCTCCGGTTTCCTCCCACAGTCCAAAAACATGGATCAAGTCAATTGAGTTCTCCAAATTGCCCCATATAGAGGGTGTTTGTCTGTGTGAGAGAGTGTGTGCCCAGCGATAGATTGGCGCCCTGTCCTGGGTGTATCTGCCCAGCGCCCGAAACGTTCTCCCCTGTATGGGCATGGGGAACCCCCCCCCCCCCCGACCCTAAAATAGGAAAAAGCGGAAGATAATGAATGAATGAATATATTGAACTTTCTCTTTTAGGTGGTCCTTCCTACATTTATACTGGAGAAGCGTTCTCTCTTGGAGATGTATGCAGACTTCATGTCTCACCCAGATCTTTTTGTTGCCATCACCGATGGTGCTTGTCCCATGGAACGCATGATTCGATTTGTCGAATATTATCTGACTTCATTTCATGAAGGCCGCAAGGGTGCTATTGCCAAGAAGCCGTACAACCCAATCATTGGTGAGACATTCCATTGCTCTTGGAAAGTGCCAAAAACGGTGGCATCCCAAGGAGACATCCAGAAAGAGGTATCCAGTACATCAGATGCCAATCATGTGCGCTTTGTGGCTGAGCAAGTTTCCCACCACCCACCTGTTTCGGGCTTCTATGCTGAATGCCAGGAGAGGCAGATGTGCGTCAACACTCATGTGTGGACCAAGAGCAAGTTTATGGGAATGTCTATTGGTGTTTCCATGATTGGAGAAGGTAAGGTGTAGGCTGACTTTGTATGTATTTTTTTTTTTAAAAAGTGTCTTTTAAGGTTTTAAACATTGAGCAGTAAAACAAAATGCTTTGCAGAAAACGAAAATTAGAGAAAAACAGTATTGAATAGTCTGCTAGTCTGCTCTGGGTTTTCAACAGTGTTATTGCTTGCCATACATTTTGTCCAGATCACACACATTTGGAATTCATTAATTAAAGGGGAAACACCCAAACTAGATAAAATTCAATTGTATAGGAGTTTCAGGTGAGTGTTTTGTTCACTGAATTATATTAGAATATTGCGTAATGGGGTGCGTTTTTATTTCTTTTGTATTTTTTAGGTAATCTGCACTTGCTGGAGCATGGCGAGGAGTACACGTTCACGTTGCCGTCAGCCTACGCACGATCCATCCTTACAGTGCCTTGGGTGGAGTTGGGTGGAAAGGTCAACGTCAGTTGCGCCAAGACTGGCTACACGGCAGCCATCACATTTCAGACCAAGCCTTTCTATGGCGGCAAATTACACAGGTCAGTAAAATAAGATCCCATCCAAAATTAAGTGCTGTTAATGTCTGAATGAACTTAAATGGATCCAAAAATAGAATGAAGTGTGTTAAGTGAGTCACAGTGGCACTGTGAATTCCGAGAAAGTCATGCTACGCCATTGCCTGTAAATCAGGATTACTCATCAGTTTTCACTTAGCTTCCTCTGGGAGCACACTTTCATTGGGTAGGTCTATTTGAAAGCCGTTTGACTGAAGAAAGCACATACGTAAGCACAGATGAAAGTCTTCTGTCTGTTTTTGTCTTTATTTATCTTTATATAATTTTTTTTATCTTACAAATACAAAACAATTACAAGCATTTTTCATTTCCACTTTTGGTAGTATAATATATTTTCAGAATCATATAACAAAAAATGTTTAAGTGGTTAAATTAAATGTAGTATATGAAGATATGTATTTTTACTCCACTGCTCTATTATTAGATGAATCATTTTCAACCGCTAGTATAAAAAGTGTCATGTCAGCTTTCCCCTTAGAACTGTACTTAAAAACAGAAATTCTAAAATTAATAGGAAGCTGCAAAAACAAGTATGCGACACAGGTAAAGAATAAAAGTGTATACGAAATAGTGATCAGCTTTATGCATTCCTCTGAGCATTGTTTCCTCCCAAAGTGCAAAAACATGGATCAAAGGTGAATCGGCTGCTCTAAATCGTCCCTATAGTCTGTGTGTCCCCAGGCCCGGGTTGTGTCAGGAAGGGCATCTGGCATAAAACACTGGCCAAGTCTTAAATGCGAGTTCACCTCTGAATAATAAAAGGGAAAAATGCTGAAAGTAAAAGAAGAAGTTCTAGTTACTGAGTTTGTTTAATATATCTGCAAAAATACAACCCAGAACAGCATCCTCTAACTTCTAACTCGAATATTCTAAATGTAAGTAGAAAATAACAGGAACATTAAATTATAGTTATTGCAATATATGTGAATCACAGGAAATACTCACATATATACAATAATGGATTATTGCCCTAAGGAACGTTCAAATCTTAAAATGTTT
Source organism: Corydoras sp. C115 (assembly GCA_019802505.1). Lineage (NCBI taxonomy): Eukaryota > Metazoa > Chordata > Actinopteri > Siluriformes > Callichthyidae > Corydoras > Corydoras sp. C115. The sequence continues at coordinate 4,088,109 of JAFMOC010000001.1, forward strand.
TTTTCTTTTTCTATTATGAATACTTTAAAAAAAACAAATAAAATACTTTTTAAAAATCTGATAATCTGTTTTCTTTTTTATTATTTTTATATTTCTCAAATCATTTAGAACCCGTTTGTTAATGTCTACTACCTCACAAAATGTGTTTAATGTTTTATTTATCTGTTTTATTCTGTTTCTGATTGTTAAATGGGAACTGGTGTGTTTCTTATGCAGAGTCAGTGCAGAAGTCAAACACAACTCCACCAACTCGGTAGTGTGTCGTGTGCAAGGCGAGTGGAACGGCGTTCTAGAATTTAGCTATAGCACTGGTGAGACACGCATCATAGACGTCACCAAGCTACCAATCACCAAGAAACAAGTTCGTCCTAATGAGCTGCAGGGGCCCTATGAGTCCAGGTAAGTCATAAAGCTTCTTACTTACCATTTAATAATTCCATTTTTTTATTAATGATTTATTTAATGACTTGACCTTTCACTGTGATTATTTTATAGTGAACTAATTAACCAGGAAAGGACTTTATATATGGTCACAACTTATGTTTAGGAGGCTACAGATTTATTTGTAAAATGTCTTACCAGCCCTATGATAAATCTCAACACTTTTTAGTTTATTTAATTATATAGTTCTTTTTAGACTAGAACATTGCTTTACAATTTTCTAAGTTTGGATGCTTTAAACCCTTAAACCGTCTGTGTTTACAACTCCTGCAGACGATTATGGCAGCATGTGACTGAATCACTGCAGCAGAAAGACATGGAGAAGGCCACAGAACACAAACGCTTTCTAGAGGAAAGACAGAGGAAAGAAGAGAGGCACCGCATTGATACTGAAACACCCTGGAGGACCAAATACTTCAAACGAAAAGTAAATATGCTCATAAATGTTCTAGCATAATGCTTAGACAGATGAAATTAGCCACAGTTTTTCAGCACAGTTTTTTACAAGGGATCCTTGTTGATGGTATGTTTGAGAAGCACTGATTTAAAATTTCAATGATTACACATAAAGACTACATTTGTAAGAATTTGCTGCTGAGATAAAAACCCAAATTATACTTAAGTGGTCTTTAAAATTAAACTAATTCTGTCGTTTGGCTCATATGTTTGAGTTGGATTTCTAAAAGGCTGAACCTTGTTTTGATCTTTGCTCAGGGTGAAGGATGGGTGTATCATAAACCACTTTGGAAACGTGCTCCAACACAGAGCTCCACTCCTGCAGCTCCACAAACCAACCCTTGACCCTCAATCGAACCCCTGAAGCCATCCCTGGGGTCTTTTTTCATTACATAATTACATATGAAGACTTGGACCCATGCACGCACACACATTTAGAGACCCTTTTCTCAATAATTCCTTAATGATGGTATGGATGTATTGACCTGTGGACAGCTGCGAATTGGCACTTTCCACTGTCACAACTGTGACATTTATGTTCCTTGATGTTCTATCACAAAATGAGATTGACAGAAAGCCCTCGTGTGCACAGAGGTCTTTTTGTTGATGTTGCCTTAATGGGATCTGTATAAGCATGTGAATGAGATGATGATAATAATGGAGGTAATGATGATTATGAGGTTGACCAGATGGTGTTTTAAGATGAGTGTGTTTGAGGATGCTTCAACTTTTTTTGTGATTTGAGTTTTGAATGCTGCCATTTATTTGCAGTATATGTAAATCCTTACAATTTGCATCATGGTATTGATTGAAACAGAAATGCAGTTCTCATGAGCTATGGCTTGTTGGTCTCCATCATGGCCTGATTCCACTGACCCCAGGGAGCCATAATGATGGAGCGCATGCTGTTTTGGATGATTTGGGGTATTGTGGTCAGCCAAGTGTTTAGGGGGGAGAGGTTGGATGCTGTGTTGTGCTTTGATGAGGTTTTGGCTCTCGTCTCTCCTTGAAAATGCTCAGGTAAAAGTTAGCTGTTTGCATCTGAAAATTACCTAGGAGCACAGCATAGCGGCTTCAAATATATAATTTAAAAACACTCTGGCAGCTTTACTAATCTGATTTGAGTCGTATTTTGATATCTATGAATATTTGCCTATCCTACAGTATTAATGTAAAATGTGTGCAAGTTCACAAAACAACAATCAGTAGTGAGTAATCAGTAATCAGTAGAGTAAGAAGCAAATCAGCAATCAGCTGCTTTGTTTTGAACATCACTTGGGTCATCCAATAAATACATTTGCAGAAATTACATGAGTGAGTTCAGCATGTCCTCTATAGAAATACATTTAAATATAGATTATTTTTATCTTTACTTTTACTTTGTGCAGAGGTTTGTTTTCTGTAGAGGACGAGCTAACTTGTTTACATGGATCTTCACCCTATTTTGTGCAAAATACAAGGCATTAAAGGCATAAAAGGATTTTTTTTTAGGCCTGCAAAGTAAAAGTATTTTGATTTTGAAGGGTCTGAAATAAAAGATCAGGCTTGCATCTTGCTCTTTGCTTCTAATCGGTTAAATTTAGTTTAATCATGTTTTGAACGTAGTTCATGTTAAAGCCCTCATGATGTCGCTGTATCAGGCCAGATTGGTTTCACTGAGAAACTTGTGGTGCCTTATTTGTGGTGGTCTTCCTCCTGTTCATGTCTGCAACTTCTTTACATTTCATAAACCTGCATTATCAGCATGTACTCACTTGCTTCTGCTTCACAGTTTCCGCAAAAGAAAGCTGAAAAAGAGATCCTGCACTTTTAAGCTGGATTTTACCTCCTCAGTTAAAATGAGTAAGTTTGTTCAATTGACTTTCCACAAACAGGGCGGGATTTCACAACACCGACTCCTCCAAACCTTAAGCTAGAGGGAACTTCCAGCAAAGAATCTTTGCTGAAACTGTTCAAACCAGGGATTCAACAAGTACGTGTGTGTCTGTCTGTCTGTCTCTGAAGATCTTTAAACTGCACTGGTGTTGAAACTTAGCTTCGATTAGCCTGAGACAAGTCCTGATGAATTAACTAATAAACCTGCTAATGTATTAATAGGTCACTGGTGGTTTTATTTCATATCTAGTGTTGGAATGAATTGTGTAAAATAAACCAGGCAAAGGCTGACAATTATGTTTTTTTATTGGTTTTATTGTTATACAAACTGAAGAATTGTGACACCAGTTCACAGTAAAAGGAGGACAAAATGGCTCAAGAGGTTTGTCCTTCCACAGAGTAGAAACATCTGTCTTAGTCATTTGCATAGAACACGTAAAAAACACAGGTTTCTTTTTCTTATTCCTCAGTGCATGTTTTGTATTTTATCATTAGGCTGTAGTTTTTTTTTCCAAAACTTTATCTTGAAATGGATTCATAGCTTATTTCCGGAAAAAGAACTGAATTAAGGTTTTTGGTATTAAATTCATATTTAACAAGGAATAAGGAAAAAACATTCTTATCTCTGGACACTGCAACTATTCAATATGAGCAACTGCAATGCACACGGATTAATTAGCTTTCTCTGTTAGGAATAAAAGTAAAAAACACATTAATACTTAGTGGTAATACAAATCCCAAGGTTAGATATTGCCAGTACATGTATAAATTTAAGGAGTAATTTAATTATTACATACAGATAAAATTGAATTTGTAATTAAAGTTCTTGCAGCTCATTAAAACAGGTTAACCAAAGAAAATCTTGCTGCATCATGGTTTCCCTGTATTTCTATATAAAAGTTGTGTTAATGCATCATGCACAAGAGAAAATGCAGCGTACACAAGTGTAGTCATCGAGCACTTTTGACTGAACAAATAATTGGATAGGTGGCTTGACTCTCCCACCCTTAGAACCTTTTCTAATTAATTTTCAGGCATATCTTAATCGGAAATCTTTGGAATTATTTTATAGTTTCAATTTACACAAGTTCTTTTAAAGACAAGATAATACATAGGGGTTTATGTGCTATATGTGTATTTTTATAATCTTATTAGCTTTTTAATACATTGCTTAATCATTTGGTTTGATTTTTCTCAAACATAAATAAGCCTTTTTTTTTTTCCAGAAACTACATTTGTTGATTAGGTGAGCCGATCAAAATTTGGTTCAAGCTCTTCTCATAACCTCTTGGCAGATGCGTGCGTGACTGCAATAACCGAGTTAGACAATATGGCTGGCAGCACTTGAAGCAGTCAAACAGCAATTAAGTCTGCAATAAAACAATGATCCCAACCATAAGGAACTTCAAACCCCAAGCTCATGGCAGATTTCAAAGTGCCTATGACTCGTTTCTATAAAGACAGGCTTATGCACACTGATCAATTTAAAGCACCAATAAAATGTTCCTCTGAAAAATTTTTTAAAGGCTCTTTTCTACTGACTTTTGTGTTGACTCTTTGAGGCGGATGCGTGCTTCAGGGACTGTGGTTAATTGAATTGAAACTCCTCCCAAAGCCAAGCTTGAGGGATGACCACATTGCCGTTGCAAGCGTACGACTCAAACGAGAGCGCTGGAAAATCTCAAATAGGAAAATGATGTGTGGTAAACAGTTTTTTTATTTTTGGAAAATATTTTTCTGCCTGAAGAAATAGCACACACTAGAAAAGCAAAGATATGATTCTTATTAATCTTTTTTTTTTTTTTTTTTTTTTTTTTTTTTTTTTTTTAAAACTCTTAAGTTGTCAATAATATGGAATTTGCTTGAGCACATTTATGTTATTGTGGTTAGGTTAAAAAGTAATCCCGTATAAATAAGTGGCCTTTTTTATTTGTTTGCTAAATATAGAAGGACTACAATTGTTAATAGCTGTAAGAAGTCATAGTAAAAATAATAAAATTAATAGCTATGAGTTAACAATACATCTCCACTGATTAGGAGGGCAGTAAAATTGTAGTAACAATCTGTTTTATCTGCACATTAGGCCCAAACACATTGTTCTACTTTAAAGATTAGTCAAACTACTTTAGCAAACACTGTCCTGTTACATGGGTGCAATACAGTTTGTGACTGTACCAGTGGCTGTTGTGCAAGTCATCCATCAAAATAGTTCCTGCCCGTCGGTTAAATTGTTTTCAAAATTATTATAAAGCTTATTAAGTGAATGCACTTCCATGTGTATGTTTGATATGAACTTTCTGTGGTAAATCCCTATTTTTAAAAATAGTCATGCTCTGGCAGCTTTGCCAGTATTACAACTAAACTTTTTTTTTTAAGATATAAACTGTTAGTAAAGCATGAACTTTAAAAGTACTGAAAGTGCTATATTTTATACACCTTTTTATGGACTTAACTGATCTAACAACATCTTTTGACATCTAGCCAGAGCCTACTCTATCTTATTCTTTCTCAATCTTTCATTGATGGTGTACTATAGTCTTAAATAAACTGTAGATGGAGACCAGCTCCACAAATTAAACAAATATGCATTATAAAAATAAGTCAAGATTTTAGGGATTGGGTGGGAGCAGTCATAATTCACTCAGATGCCTTATGGAGGTTGAGGCATAAGCGTCAACTGTGGCTTGTGGCAGAGGTGGGCATGCTGGCAGACTGCTAGTGCATTGCTCCATTAGGACAGGGGGGAGAGGACAGTCCTGTTGTTCTGAGTTTGGGATGGATACAGAGACAATGCTGCTTTCCATTTCCTCCTGTGTCATGCTTTTAAAGCGCTCCAGCACACAATGTGCGGTCAGACGGGCCTCTGGATCGTGGTCCCAGCATTCTGTAATTGTGGCACATAACATCTGCATTCCCTACAATGAAAGAGAAAAGTAATTCCTTTAAGAATGCTTAAAAAAAACATTTAGTACCATTTTTATCCCAAATGACTTGCAAGTTAGACAGAACAACACAAGTCCGTAAGTTAAGGAGAACCAAGCTGCAGTATTATCACTTTTTATATATAAAATACCAATTTGAAATTAAAAGAAAAGACTAAGTAGGACAGCATTCTTTTTGAATCCATATTTTAAGAATATAATTGTCAGTTTAATTTAACAATTAATCAGTCCATTATTAAGTCAGAAAGTCAAACATAGCAACTGTAAAATGGCTTTGCAATGGTTTTTAATTGGACAATTATTTAATTTAAATCAGTTGCTTTTGTCAATGACAGCTCATAAATGTCTCACAATATGAAATGGATCTTTACAGATATTTTGCTGTTGGTTTTGCCTACCAATGTTGTACAGTTTTTATCTGTGTAGGCCCTTATTAAAATTTGGACCCAAAGTAAATTGTGCCAAAAAAATAAACAATACTGAAGAAATGAATTTAACAGTTTAAACATACTGGATGGATCATCCAGCTGAGTGGAATGTCAGGTCGTCCTCTGTCTCGCAGCACCAGGTCCCTCATGCTGTCCACACAAGGCTGCTCACACACCTTAGAACCAAAAGGTGGCTCGTAATTCTTCACCTCTAACCAGAAGACACTTTGGTAAGTTTTTTGTATGTTATTTTTAACACTTTTGTATGTTACGTTAGCATTTTTCATTTAGAAATGTTTTATCATTTAGAAAATTTTAGGTTAGTAAGAATCATTATTCAAGGTGATTTCATGCACTTTAAAATAATTTTACATTCATAATAAAATTTTTTACCAACAATTACAACAATGTTTTAAATGTTGCAAACTGTACTTTGAAATTAAAGCGTAGAACAAGTCATGAATTATTTTTATTTGATAAAATTTGATTTAGACACCTCTAGCAGATAGAACAGCTAAACACAACTGATTCATTCCTTCCATTTATTTTTTTAATAAGTTCTTCCCTTTGCAACATTGTTGCAAATGTTTCCACTTGTTGGTTGTTTTGCTTTCTTCGTTTTCTCTGTTTTTCCTTTCTCTCTCTCTCTCTCTCTCTCTCTCTCTCTCTCTCTCTTTCTCTTTCTCTCTCTCTCTCTCTCTCGGCTGTCTCTCTCTCACACACACACACACACACTTGCTCTGTGTGTGTGTGTGTGTGTGTATCAGTGTATCATGATCTACCATCTCATGATTGTTGTGGACTACTGTCCAGTTTGAATCTCGTGCCTCTTACCTCCTATGGCTTCACAACGAGAAGCCATTTCCCACATAACCAGAGCCATGGAGTAGACATCCATCTGTTTAAAAGACTCCAAATCCTCTAAGTTAACTCGAGATTCAAGAACCTCAGGGGCCATGTATCGAGCTGTTCCAACCTAAATAAAAATAATCTCCGTTTATAAAGGTATATAAAAATATACCTTTATGTATGTGATGTCACGAAAAAATTGGATGACAAAATTCTTTTTAACTGTTACCCTGAACATGCTTTATAGAGAAAGTTCACAGAACTTATGAATCTGTACAAATTGAAGATTTCTTTTATAATGTGTTTTTTAAAAATGCACTTACTAAAAACTACTTAAGTGTTTTACTTTGATTGTATTCCATCTAATTAAACCTTCAGGAGATTCCACATGCACTAATTGAGGGTTCTGCCTTTTTTTATCTATTTTTTTTGGTGCATGATGCATACTGGTTATGCTAGTAGGACTTACATTTTTTAATTTCTGAATGCAGTGTGACTTTCGCAATATCTTTTGAAATGCTAACCATTTGTATACTTTACAGTTATAGGGAAAAGACAATTCCACCATCCAGTGAACATGATCCAAAGAGTCCAGCATGTTCTCTTTTTTAGTGCTGTGTGAATAAATGTGCTATTTCATTAGTGATGCCAAAGTTTCTGATGCGCTAAATAACTTCAGGTAATAAATAGCATATTACCAATGTTCAAATTCTTTACATTACAGTTTAGGAAAATTACCTTACATGATGTTCGGGACAAGAAAAAGGATATGACAAAATAATCAGACTTTAGGACTGAAATGAAGCATGATCTCAAATGATAATCCTGATTTTACCCCAAGACATAAAGACAAATTAAAAAAAAATATATACTTTTTTCATCATTGTGTTCCCAAGTGGTAAAACGGGGCACTTAATTCATTTCAGTTAGTAGAACTAGTCCTTCCAATAATCAAACAAATATCTTCTAAAACTTTTGATGCTTGTTTTGTACACCATCTTTGCAAAGTAGCTGTATCTAGAACAAATTGTCTTTAAGAGGTAGTCAAAAACAACATTTTTAATAAAATCTTATATGGCAAAAAATGGTAATAACAATAAAAAATTTAACATACATTTTTAAAGTTATGTACATACTTTCAAAAAGGCACCTCTAACTTTGACCCATTGTTGATGCTAAAATGTCCAACCACTAAATTGAACCAAGGCACTTGTTTTTGTGTCTGTGAAGTTTTAAATATACAAATATCACAACATTTTTATATAGTTTAGGGGATCCTATAAACATACCAATCTGAGGAATAGGAAAAAAATGTTGAAACACAATGGTGCATATCTACCTTTAGCACTTTTCTCCCAAATCAATATATTTATGTGCATTATGAGAATATGGGCTATAATCTTCACTTTATAGTGTAAGGCAGGTTGGAGTGGCTCAGAAATTGCAAAATCTAAAAAGTAATGTTACTGAATGTCTTTATTATACTCTTAATGGTGGAGTTTTGTTAAGGTTGTCAAGGGACCTCAGAAGAAATCTTGACTTATTTTTATAATGCATATTTGTTTAATTTGTGGAGCTGGTCTCCATCTACAGTTTATTTAAGTTTATTAAGTTTATTTATATAGTACACCACCAATGAAAGACTGAGAAAGAATAAGTTTGACATGTTTGAATACCTCTGGCTTAAAATATCATCTGTATCAGTGTGATATTTATATATAAATTTAGAAGATGTGTGTGTATATATTTATATATTCCTTACGTCATCTGTACACAATTTACATTATAACAAATATGCTTTGCATATGCATAATATATTAAAACAATAATAAATTCATAATTGCTCACCTGCCCACTGTTTGCAAAGTCATCCACGGTGAGGGCAAGGTCCAGGCGCAGTGCCAGTCCAAAATCACACAGTGCACACTCATGCAGGCTTTTCATCACGATGTTGCTGCTCTTCAGATCTCTGTGAGCAATAGATACCTTGGGGGTGCCAGTGGGTGTCATATCATTGTGTAGATGTGCAAGGCCTTGTGCCACTGAACTTGCCATTGAACACAGCTGGCTCCAGCTAAGCACATGGTTCACAAGGAAGTCCTGCAGGTTCCCCAGGGCATAATAAGCCATGATGAGCCAGTACTGCCTCTGTGGGGCAGCATGCTCCTCTGTAGTCAGAAACTGCACGATGTTCTCATGTTTCAGATTGGGGTCGGAGAATATGGCCTTCTCACTATGCCAAGATGCATATTCCACAGCAGGAAAGATTTTTACTGCCACTGTTTCAAACTGCCCACTTTCACTGTGGTTAAACCGAGCTCGCCAAACCTCAGCAAAACGTCCCTTACCCACCAGTGCCTCCAGATGAATGGGTAGATATTCTGTGTTGTGGTTAAGGCTGTTGGCGCAGCTTGAAGATAATTTTGAATTTGCACCATCACTCAGGTTTAGGATCTTACTGTTGTAGTTGCTGGTTTTGGCCTCACCAGGACAGGTCTCCGGTGGGTCCAGTGACTGATAATGGGTGCGCTTTGGTGCCCAGTCTTTGGGCTGTTTGATTGGGTGGCGTGTTCTGTAGAGGTAGAATGCCAATGTAGCAATCACAGCTACAAGGAGTGGAGGAACCAGACTTATCACCACCACTGGAATGACATCCTTACTCATAAGCTTTGAGTAACCTGGAATAAAAAATGTATGGAATGAAATCATTGAATTGTTACTGTAAAGTACTGTATATACTATATAGTGTAATTTATAATTGTATTATTATAAAATAAAGTATGTAAATGTTTCGGGGATTATAAGCGTTAACAGCAAACTTAAATTTTTTTTTTCTTCTGTGCTTGACTGACTATACAAACTGTAAAATATCTTAGTACTTTCATTTTCTTTTTTCCTGATAATTCTTTTTTTCATGCTTACACACATTGTGCAATAGGCAGTGCTGCGGATGAAAGCGGTGTTAGCCAGATTTGTAATGTTATTGGAAAGAGTGATGCTTTAAACCCTTCCACATGGAAAGACAAGATATTCTGAAACAAGATAACTTCTACTTTCTACTATTAACAGTTTTCTATAAATTGCATCCATAACATATGAATATTAGCTTTATTGGATACCCCAGCTGAATCTGGGAAATGACAGAGTACCATTTGCTCCCTTCTCAAAGATGAGCTTGTCATTGCAGTCATGCTCCCTGATACAGCTACAGAGAAACATCATGCCATTCTCAGATGGAAGCGGAGCCATCACACACTCAGTAGAGCTGTCATTAGAAAGCACAATGTTCTCCAGAGCATGTTGAGGATTGTGGCACAGGGTCTGCACACTCACACTTTCATTCTGCTTTTTCCTGTGAATAATATCCACGCACAAACACACACACATACACACAGAAATGTTAATTTATGCTGCTAAAAGCAAAGCTTGTTTGTGAAGTTACTACTGCGTGTTACAAAATCCAGCACTCTCCAATTGCTTTTTTAAAAGTTTATAATCTTTCTTGAGGGTGAGAGAGAAAGTATACAATGTGTGTGTGTGTATATATATATATATATATATATATATATATATATATATATATATATATATATATATATATATATATATATATATATATATATATATAATATTTGACCATGTGCGTCCAGCATTTTGTGGGCTTTGTGCAGTATGTCGTGTGCAGGGCGGGGTTTGTCATTACTATTGCCCCACCAATAGTAATGGTTCCCGTGGGGTTTTCCCAGCATGCCTTGTGGGTAGAGAATATAGGAGTAAGCGTGGGCTGCGTCATTGGTGAAGTGTAAACGTGAGTTCTGTGTGTGATGAATAAATGTAAGATCTGCTGAAATGGTTACCCGACAAATTGGCTCTTCCTTGGCCATAAAGAGAGTGAGAGAGAGAGAGAGAGAGAGAGAGAGAGAGAGAGAGAGAGAGCAGAAATAACAAGTGATTAGGGAATCCCTACCCATGAGTTTCTTTGTACTTCTGGCCAAAGTTTTCAAAGCCTTTTCTGAGGTATATAAATATGTTTGATATTTATCTTGCTTTAGTGAGAATCTATTTGTTTTTGTTTGTCTCTCTCATGCAAGTTTTTTTCCTCCTATGCTGCCTCAAGTGCTGGATATCTCAATGTACACAGTCAGCTTCGACCACATACTTATTCACAGGTCAGTTGTGTTATAAAAAAAAAAAATAAATAAAAATAAAAAAAATATATATATATATGTATGTATATATATATATATATATATATATATATATATATATATATATATATATATATATATATATATATATATATATATATATATATATATATATATATATATATATATATATATATATATATATATATATATGTATATATATTTGGGACTAAGCTGGGTAGTCAATCATGATAAACCTTGAGATTTTATCATCTAGAAGCAAAGCTTATGGATAAAATGCTTGCTCGTATATCCCCTGGATTTGTTATGTTTGAATTTTTTGTTACTATTTTCTTAGGTTTATAGATACATTTGTCAAATTTTACTGTTGTGATTCAACCTCAAGCCAGTCTGAAGTTTTTTCATGCCTGTTTCCCAGATTACATTTGACTCACTTCCATTGTTTTCATTTATGTTGAACAAAAATATCAAGCTGCGCCATATGAGCTGTGGTTTTGGGATGAATCATGCAGTGTCCGAGAATTCAACCATGTCTTTAGTCCCACCCATGGCCCACTCACACTCCAACACAGTGGGTAACCATAGTGGGGTGGTTTGGTGACACTCATTTCTATATATAATAAGTGCTATTGACCAGACTTACCATATAGCCACGCAGACCTCCTCCGCTAGTATACAAAATGAACTGAAGTTGCAGTTGGTCATGCAGATGTTGTCTTCACAGACAGGACTCGACTGATCACACCACTTGCAAAAGTTGGTTGTTATGTGAGTAAAAGCACAGGCCTGAAAGACTAAAATTAAAATACAGAAACAGCAAATTTATTAGCCACTCATTTTTAATCGATGAATTCAGCTGTATATTTCAGTTTTATTATCATAGACCAAGCACCTAGCAAGTAAAGGTTTTAGGCTATAGAACAAGGGCTTGTGGGCAATAGGAAACCAAAGTCACTGTTTGAATATTATATTGCTATGTCTTCTCAAACATGAAGTGACTCAAGTCTCATTTGGAGGGGCGATGGGGGCAGGCTTGTTGTCACAGTAAACCAACGCTGCATGACTGTGCACCAATGCACAAAGCATTAAGTCAGAGTTGAATGAGTGGTATTAGAGTTTGTTTTGGAAGGACTTGATCCACTGATATTGTATGAGACAAAGGCTTAGATCACAAATTTTGGATAAAGGGGCAATAATTTCAATATATTGTGAAAAAAAAACATTAGAATAGAGGACAAAGCACATTCTCACTAAAGGGCAATAAAGTAGTATTAATACACTTTCTAGTATGTTTTATACTGTTGAAAAAAACCAACACATACATAAAAAACACTTGCTCTATTTGAGAGTAACTTGCAAATCAAGACCTGATTAAATTGAACATATAACTGGTTATATTGAATTGTAAACTGCTAATCCTAAATGGGGTTTTAGGGGTACTGGAACACAACCCAGTGCTTATTAAGCAAAGTACAGGTAAACCCACAAAGACTTGGTTTGCTCTATCATGGTGAGTTTGACTACACAGGAAAGCCAGAGCACAAAATGTATAAACATGGAGTGAACATGCAAACTCTGTACAGAACACTCAATACACATTAAACCCAGAACCTTCTTGTTATGTGATGCCTTACTCACTATACCACATTTTATTCTGTAAAAACATTCTGTAAAATCAAACATGGAATAAATATCTAATATCATTATTTGTAAATAGAAGTAACAATAACAACAAAATGCATGGATTAAATTGTAGTGTAAAGTTTACATACTAAATATGACAGGCGCAAAAGCATTAGAATGTTTTTCATGAGTGTGTGTGTGTGTGTGTGTGTATGTGTGTGTTTCTGTGCTGTTGGGTTGGTTTTTGGGGGTATGTATATATTTTCTGGGTGGAGGGGTTGGAAGTGCCTGTGTTATGTCAGTTGCAAGGAGCATTCCTTCCCACGCATCTTTCTTCCGCTGTTCTTATGCTGCCACATCACAACAATATTAATTGCTGATTAAAACCAGATGACGGGTAAGACTGCTTCACTTTCAGAGTGTGGTGATCTAATAGGACTAAGTAAACATGAAAAGAAGCAGTGCTGATATTTCACCATGACTTCCAGATGTTCAGTGATGCCAACCATCAAAATATACATGTGAGTAAAAAAAAGAAAAATACAGAGAATATGACAGAGAGACAAAGAAGGAGAAAATTAAAAGGGTGGATAAGCAAGAAGGCCCCTTTGCAAGCTTTAAAGTAATTAAAATCAGCAGTGACTGCTCCAGAAATAAATTAAAGCCAGAAGTTTTCACTCTGGCCAAGTATGAAGCACAGCCCCTCAGTACTTATGGGAAATCCAAAGGCCACATGTTTACAGGAGGCCCAGAGATGTTAGCCTGTACTTTTTTGTGTTCCAAGTCCAGGCTCAGGTTAGGAACTTCTAAATTCAACCCAGTCATGTCACTAAGTCACTGGTCTAAGTCCAACTACTAATTGTGAAGTAAAAACGTACAAGTTACTTAAGAATCTATTAACATTGATCTAAAGTGCTTTACTTTAAGGTGAATTTCAAATAAATTCCAAATTCTAAATCACCGTCTCAGACGCTCAAGTAATTGCAGTCACCAATGTACAATTTAAATCTGTGAATAGCCATTCACAAGTCTCTAATTCTTATTAGTGTATAAATGTATAATACGCAGTTTCAGGTAATTAACTAAAATGTTCAAGAGCAGTCTCTGTTCAATAAATCTCAAGTCACACACTTATATCCAATTCTCATCTCTTGTTATGAACTGAATTTTGAAGAAGTCCATATCTTATCTGATTTTAACACCCAGTTTCATCTTTCGAATGTCAAATTTTATATAGCGTATCATGATAACAATTGGGTGTTTAATCACAAATACACTAATGAGCTGAACAGGGCAGTAGCAGCAAAGCTTTTTCAAATTGTTTGTTTTATTTATGTCTATAATTTATCACTGCCACCTTACCTATTATGTTTTTGGACAATAGGAGAACCTTTACTTTGGCTGGGAGTTATTTCTACGTCCTTCTTCTGTGATGCAAAACCACTAAGAATTGCACCATCATTTTGCTCAAGAAAATTATTATGCTGCCTATCTTCACTACACATCAAAACATGTAAAAAGTTCAGTTTGTATTATAATATACCCGATTAATCTAATCATTGCATATATATATATATATATATATATATATATATATATATATATATATATATATATATATAGTAATGCTAAGGAAAGACTATTCTAATTTTGATTTAGCTTTTTTTTTTTTTACATGGTGTATACCAGAAAAAGTGCAGTTTTTTTTGGGTCAAAACTACAACTGTTTGATATTTTAATCTGAATGTTATACACATTGATCTAAAAGCATGCGATATTTCAGTAAAGGTGAGAGGATAAACTGAAGAGATTGTTATCAATATATCCAGAGACTGTAGTCTTCCTCATGTGTTATCATGACTAACAGCATTAATCATTTTGGGAGCCAAAACCATTTAAAAACCAGCTCTGTTCTTACAGCTTCCAAAGTATACAACATTATCTCATACAAAACAACACACAGCTGTGTGATCTTGAATGTGATCATAAAAGGGGAAAAACTTGTAAGAAATTATATTCTCTATAAGCAATTAAACAACCGTTTCTGTCTATGCCATCACAGCTCCTTTGAGAGCCCGGGTGACTTAAAGCCTTTCAGCGTGATATTCCTCCTTAAACCCAGACAATCTCAAGCATTGTGTAAAAAGCATGATGGCAGATTTGAAAAGGGACTGCCACATTGGGCTCTTTGAGTTTCTTGTGCCTTAATTCATTAGAGCTGGCACCAGTACTGCATACAGACATTTGCTTTCAATATTTACTCAAATCATTACTATTAGGAATAGTTTTTAAACAACAGCTGGAGTATGGTTGGAGTAAATGAAGAGCTCATGATTTTCTTCTCTAACCCTTTGCTGTAATATTTCATAATTGTCGTTGAAAGCCTAACTGCTTACTCAAATACCCGTTCCATTTAAGAGGACCTCTGCTGAGCAACAAAGATAATTTGGAGTCTCAAGATGGATTTCCTGTTGGAACGTTCCAACAGTAACATTTTTCATGAACACAGTCCATCAGCTTCATAACTTTAGAATATAAAATCCCTTTTTAAAATTGAGATGCACAAACTCCATCTAACAATACAAACTTTCACACAACACTTTTCTAACTGGTCACGTTATCATTCTTCACCAAAATACCTCATCATCTACCTCATCTTACATGTACTGCTCACATTTCATATTCTGCTATATTTAAATATATATATATATATATATATATATATATATATATATATATATATATATATATATATATATATATATATATATATATATATTCATTCATTATCTCCCGCTTTATCCTCTATTAGGGTCGCGGTGGGGTTCCCCATGCCCATCCAGGGGAGAACATCTCAGGCGCTGGGCAGATAGACCCAGGGCAGGGCGCCAATCCATCGCTGGGCAAACACTCACTCAGACAGACACACTCTATATGGGGCAATTTTGAGAATTCAATTGACTTGATCCATGTTTTTGGACTGTGGGAGGAAACCGGAGAACCCGGAGGAAACCCACGCAGACACGGGGAGAACATGGAAACTCCACCCAGATGGGGATTCGAACCGGGAATCCCTAGCGCTGAGAGGCGAACATGCTAACCACTAAGCCACCATGCCGCCTATATATATACAGTATATATATATATATATATATATATATATATATATATATATATATATTTGAATATTCTATATTATATTTATAGTTGTAGTTTTATATTGTATATTATATATTCATAGTTGTATATTCTATTATATTTTACATATCTATACTGTATTTGTATCTTACTTTCTTCTTTAAAATTTAAATTTAAGTTATGGGCAGCACGGTGGTTTAGTGGTTAGCACGTTCGCCTCTCAGCACTAGGGATTCCTGGTTCGAATCCCCATCTGGGTGGAGTTTCCATGTTCTCCCCGTGTCTGCGTGGGTTTCCTCCGGGTTCTCCGGTTTCCTCCCACAGTCCAGTCAGTGCCCGAGACGTTCTCCCCTGGATGGGCATGGGGAACCCCCCGCGACCCTAATAGAGGATTAAGCGGAATATAATGGATGAATTTAAATTCTAACTTTAAAAAAACAGGGTAAACAGGGTCTGTGGGCCATAATTTTGTTTCACCGACACTTTTATTTAAAGTGACTTACAAGGTGAACACAGGGTTAATCACCACATCCCTGGAGCAATGAGAGTTAAGGGTCTTGCTCAAGGACCCACATAGGTAACTTCAATGGACCTGGGATTTGAACCCACAACCTATAGATTGATAGCCCAATGCCCTAACAACTGAGCTACCTCGCCCTCCAAAATATATTTAGATGTGTACTATTTAATTAAAATGTGTGAATGAGGCATTCATACTGTGTTTTTTTTTTATTCTATAGCTTTCAAAAGATTTTGGTTTAAATAGTTTAAACATTTTTCACCTGCTCTTTTGTAGTTTTAAAATTACTGAAATGTATAACCATTCTTAATATAAGGGTTGAATAGATATTTAATTTCCATTTCTGGCCTACTTTATGAACAGCAAAAAGGTATTGTGCTAGTAATACATACATTTTTTGATGCAATTTGATACACTATTTCACCAGAATTAAACAGTACTGTTAACTATTATTTTGACTTATCTGAATTTTCTATGCTGACATGTTGTTTCTATAAACCAAATATAAGATGTACATGTGATTTTGGATATCATTCGTGCCTGACAGACTACAATTTATAAACTCCATCACCATAAACCACAAAAAAATGTTTTCAGACTCTTAAAGTACAATAATATTTAAAAAGTTGAATTGTTTCATTCATTTGAAACTTTATTGAACAAAAAAGATGTATGGGTCTTGTTAGCAAACCTTTCTTTTTTGAATACAAATAAAAACTACAATTAGCAGTTTACCTGGTAATTGTATGTATTTGTAAACAAGAATCAATCATGGTTTATAACTTTGTGCCAAATTTATTGTGTGTTTTGATTTTGTTAGTCTTTTTCAAAATACTTTTCTCATCTACAATTCATGATATTATAAAAAGTTTTAGAATGTCAGAGGAAATCAAGGTGCATAAACGTTGAGAAAAGAAACTGCTGCTAAACTTGCATGATCACTGAGCACTCAGCAAGTGTTGTTTGACAAACCATTACATTAATGTGTAGGACTTGGAAGAAATTTGAACATTATTGTCATGGAACCGTGATCAAGTCCACTGCTGTGCCAAGAAATGCTGAAACTATGACACAAATACTATACCATTTATTAATTTTGCACAGAAACATAGAGATTCTCTGGACTAAGAAAAGAGCAAAAATATTTTAGCTTGTTTTTGGGGACAAAAAAACCCATAAAATATCCCAACATCCCAACAACTACAACAGTTACAAAATTGACTCTTACAAAGTGAAAAATACTGTGGCATCTGTGGTGGCATTGAGCTGTTTCTGTGTGACATATAAGATCTGCATATATACTGATTATATGTGAAGGTAGAGTCGACTTAAGAGTCTTTTAAAGAGACAAAAGCTGCTGTCAGGATATCTTTTCCCAAGACATAAAGAAAACACAGAGTGTGAGTGATTTCCTGGCCTGCCTGCAGTTCAGATTTCTTTTCTATTGAAACTATATGGTGGCTCATGAAGAGGAGAATCAGATAAAGGTGACCATGGACTGAACACAGCATGAATACACTTATAACAACTAGCATCTGAAATTATTTAATGATTAAAAAAATATAATTTAACAGAAATATAACGTAATAAAGTGGTCACAATTTTATATGCAGGAATCATTTTCCTAATTTGTCATCACAGAGAAATAAGTTGGCTGTAAAACACTAATCTATTTTCTTTAGTCTGACGAAAAAGTTCAGGTGAAAGAACAAATTTCATAATTCAATTTATGGTATTTATAGAAAGTGTTCCAACTGATTTTTTTTTTTTATATAAACAGGTCACAATATCACAGCAGGCTTTCTTACATATTATGTGCATCTATAAGGATGAAAATATATCGCACAACACTTAACATTGAATAGTGTTTGCTTCATTTTAAAACAAAATTGCATTAAGTGTCTTAATCATTCTGTATGATAAAATAATTCTGAAATAATGAGGTTGTGCAACAAAAACGTACAAATCATAACAATACACAGTACACTAACTAATGAAAACAGTCTCAAAGTAATACTAAGCAATAGCTTATATTGTTATAGTGTAATGATAAGCACCCCACCGTAAAAAGACACTGCATAAACACACTGTCCAATACTGTACAAAGCTGTGCGCATCACTAGATGCCAGCATTAACAATGTCTATATACACTTCTCCTTAAGTAAAGGCATGTTAAGATAATAGGCTAATTACTATTGTAATTTTAGTAAAGTCCTTCGGTATGCTGCTAACTGTGAACACAAAAGGAGGTGAGGATCGCTATAAGAAAGATTTCTACTTACGGAGAAACAGGAGCACAAATAAGAAATATGTGACTCTCCAGTGCCGACACCCCATCGTTATTCACATGCAGTCATTAGTTCAGAGCAGCTTTTATTTGCCCTCTTTCTGTGTCAGAGAAAAAGCAGAGTTTGCATAGATGAAAGTTTTTTCACTCGGTCCTTTATATTTGTTGTGTGAGAGCTGAGTCGCTGAGGCTGAAGCGCTACTAGCTTCTAAAGGCGGATCCAGATGTTTCTAATCCAGCTGTGGCAGGAGGCCCGCCCACAAACTGCGTAGTACACTTTCTACAGACTAGTTATTTGATCAAAAGCATATCTGTCTTCTACTTATCAGCCATAAGATTCCCGGACTCTTAATTAGCACACTCGCATGCAGCCAACAAGCCAGTATGAGTATACAACACGAATAACTATAGAAATATATGTAGAATTTATTCATAACTGGTCATTTGCAAATTACAATGTTATTTACTTATTCTTAAACTATGATTTAATAGGTTAACAAATTGTATAAACTGGATTGTGTAGAGTATAATTATGTTCTCATTCATTGTTAACAACATTATTTGATGCTCCCTGTACAGATAAACAAAAATAATAATAATAATAATAATAATAATAATAATAATAATAATAATAATAATAATAATAATAATAATAATGCGGCACGGTGGCTTAGTGGTTAGCACGTTCGCCTCTCAGCGCTAGGGATTCCCGGTTCGAATCCCCATCTGGGTGGAGTTTCCATGTTCTCCCCGTGTCTGTGTGGGTTTCCTCCGGGTTCTCCGGTTTCCTCCCACAGTCCAAAAACATGGATCAAGTCAATTGAATTCTCAAAATTGCCCCATATAGAGTGTGTCTGTGTGAGTGAGTGTGTGCCCAGCGATGGATTGGCGCCCTGTCCTGGGTGTATCTGCCCAGCGCCCGAAACGTTCTCCCCTGGATGGGCATGGGGAACCCCACCGCGACCCTAATAGAGGATAAAGCGGGAGAGAATGAATGAAAAAATGAATGAATGAATAGTAATAATAATAATAATAATAATAATAATAATAATAATAAAAGTTGAATTAACCTATACTTATAATGTTGTAAACATATAGAACCCCTGGCAGTTTGTTTATTTCCTACTTGTACAGTAAGGGTGTCCTTATTTTTAACCAAAACCCATAGGTAGTAAAAAAAATAATAATAATAAAAAATAAAGGGGGGGGGGGCACAGCATCGATTAACAATCAGGTTTGATGAATTTACAGTATAGTTGGTTTTCTCCATGGCTTCTGACTTGTGGTGTTCTCATTTGTAAGTCGCTTTGGATAAAAGCGTCTGCTAAATGACTAAATGTAAATGTAAATGTAGGTAGCACTTTTGAGAGACACTTTTTTTCTTTACTTCTTTTATGTATCTTTTATTGTTAACAACATTATTTGATGCTCCCAGTACAGATAAACAAAATAAATTATTAAAAAATAAAAGTTGAATTAACCTATACTTATAATGTTGGAAACATATGGAACCCCTGGCAGTTTGGTTATTTCCTACTTGTACAGTAAGGGTGTCCTTATTTTTGACCAAAACCCATAGGTAGCACTTTTGAGATACACTTTTTTCTTTACTTCTTTTATGTATCTTTTATTGTTAACAACATTATTTGATGCTCCCTGTACAGATAAACAAAATAAATTATTCAAAAATAAAAGTTGAATTAACCTATACTTATAATGTTGGAAACATATGGAACCCCTGGCAGTTTGGATATTTCCTACTTGTACAGTAAGGGTGTCCTTATTTTTAACCAAAACCCATAGGTAGCACTTTTGAGAGACACTTTTTTTCTTTACTTCTTTTATGTATCTTTTAAGCAGTTTCTGCCAGGAAAAAGCCACATGCAGAGCAGTTGGACTGCTCTGATGTAGTGGATCATGGACTAGCTGACCTGTAGGTCCCAGCGTATGTGTTTACTGAACTGATTCCAAGCATATTGTGTACAGCATTGGAGTTCACATGGGACTTTCCTGGGTCTTTTCCACTTTGCCCTTTGCATATCCAATTTCAGGACATCTATTTACCAAAAAGGCTGAGGTCGTTTGTAATATGAGGTCTGCTTAGGACATTCTGAAGATGTTTCTATTATGCAGTGTGCTGCATCAATAGTAAAGACAAACTTTGTAACTTCATGAGGAGAATCTGATTAGTCTACAAAAAAGATGGTGCTTGAAAAAGTATGCAGCTCACAATTATAATCTAATTCTATGTAGGCTTTTGCCATTAACCAATGTAACATTGTACTACACAATATAAGCATGTGTACATACATAAACAATGTACATACATAACAAAACAATGTACATACATAAATGTCAACTTACTATACTTATATACTTATTTAAATGCCTAAAACCTAATTATTAATCATATTTTCTAAAATTGTTACAATCAATTTTATTGTTACACCTTTTTGTAATTATCTATTTTAGAAACTCCACTTACCATATACAGTCAAGTAAAAAATATTAAACATATTACAAATATTAAAAGTTTTGAACATATTAAAAGTTAAATTAGATAAATAAGACCCAAATTACACTGTTATTCATTTAAGCCATAATGCAAAAAGGCTCTCGTGTGAAAAATTAAATTCATCTAATAACTGCCTTGTAGAATCACCTTTGTAGAATTAACCTTGGCAGTTTCATCAATCTGATTTTCTCAGTTACTTTTTATTCTCTCATATCATTCTGAAAGTATTTTGACCCACTTAATGTTCCTTCCATTGAGGTTTGTGGACATTCATTTATACACAGCTTAAGGTTCCAACACAGCATTTCAATTTGGTTGAGGTTTGGATGTTGCAATTTTTTTTCTTTCTTTTCTATTTATTCAAATTGTTTCAGATTTCATGGTGTGATTGGAATCATTGTACATGATTGGGATCCTGTTGCATAATTATTAAGCTTAAATTTAAGTTAGGATAGATAGCCTCACATTTTATTCTTAAATATTTTGATATACAGATAAATCCATTTTTGACTTAATAACTGCAAGTAGCCCAGGTCATGTGACTGCAAAAAAAGCTTAATCAACTTTCCACCCCCATGCTTTGCAGCTGGTATAGTGAGTTGTGCTGATATGCTTTGTTTTTGCAAAATACAAGGCAGTGCATTATGACCTAACAAAGACATATCTAAAAGACATTTCATTTTTTTGGACATTTTTTTTTGGTTGTTATGATTCAATCTTCAAGGCTCTAGCATCCCTTCCAAGCAAGCAATAATTATTTGGTCTTTTTTATTTTTGCTATCATTTAACATTGTAAGGCCTATGAAGTATGTAGATTCATTTGTGCATTTTTTGCCTTTATTGGTCCCACAATGGGAATATTAACAGAATTGCACAGTCTGACCTTCTGACAGTCTGAGACTGTTGTGAATAGGTTTTACTGTAAAATGATGTATCGTGGTCCTTTAACTCTTTACATATTATTGGAGAGCAACAATTTTATATAAAACAAACTCGTGATGCATTTTTAACTTAGCATTGTGTTACACATACTGCTTAAGATTAGGAACTGTTTTAGATTAGGATTAGGTATGCCAAAACGTCTGGTACTTGCTGATGATTAATTAATCAATGGCATATGATTAGCAGTACCTGTCTGTTAATTACCATCTCCGTACTTATGGACACAATTAAGGCTGTACTTATTTTTTCCCACAAAATTTTCTGCATTTTGGTTTCATCTTTGTTAGGTTATCATTAATTTGAGTCTGCATTTACTTTTTTATGATCTCCTTAATTTAAATTTTACTAGGTCCTAATATATTAAACCATAGAAATTGAAGAGAGTCTATATTTTTTCTGATTTTAGATGCAGTTATTAACGCTGCAATAACTGTAGTCCATATTCTACCGAGTTTATGTAGTCTGGTGAAAAATGCTAATTAAATAATTGACGTTAGTTGTCCTATTTTTTGATCCACACAAAATGTTCTCATTTTTATATTTTGAACTTTATTTTTGTAGATTTATTATTATCATCATCATCATCATCATCATCATCATCATTATTATTATTGTTATTATAAAAGTAGTAGTAGTTACAGTTGTATTTTTTTTGTTTTGTTTTAAATTATATGTAGGGCGGCACGGTGGCTTAGTGGTTAGCACGTTCGCCTCTCAGCACTAGGGATTCCCGATGTGGGTGGAGTTTCCATGTTCTCCCCGTGTCCGCGTGGGTTTCCGCCGGGTTCTCCGGTTTCCTCCCACAGTCCAAATACATGGATCAAGTCAATTGAATTCTCCAAATTGCCCCATATAGAGTGTGTGTGAGTGAGAGTGTGCCCAGCGATGGATTGGCGCCCTGTCCTGGGTGTATCTGCCCAGCTCCCGAAACGTTCTCCCCTGGATGGGCATGGAGAACACCACCGCGACCCTAATAGAGGATAAAGCGGGAGATAATGAATGAATGAATGTTCTAGTCAGGGTGGCATGGTGGCTTAGTGGTTAGCACGTTCGCCTCTCAGCACTAGGGATTCCCGGTTCGAATCCCAATCTGGGTGGAGTTTCCATGTTCTCCCCGTGTCCGCATGGGTTTCCTCCGGGTTCTCCGGTTTCCTCCCACAGCCCAAAAACAATGGATCAAGTCAATTGAATTCTCCAAATTGCCCCATATAGAGTGTGTCTGTGTGAGTGTGTGTGTGCCCAGCGATGGATTAGCGCCCTGTCCTGGGTCTATCTGCCCAGCGCCCGAGACGTTCTCCCCTGGATGGGCATGGGGAACCCCACCGCGACCCTAATAAAGGATAAAGCGGGAGATAATGAATGAATGAATGAATTATATGTATTTGTACTAATTGTGGCAGTATATGGATGTGTGCTCAAGTAGTATTTGGCACTACGCATGCGCACATGCCTAAACCCAACAGCCCAGTAAGAAAAATGGCGGCGGAAACAGAGAGCAAGGAGGTAGCAGTGATTGGAAACACAGACCTGACATCCTCTGGATCAGAAAACAACCTTAAAAACATGGTAAACTCCGACTTAGTACAACAAACCAGACAGTGACATTTGTACTGTGGTGGATGCGAATTATTTAGGTCTGAAATGACATGGTTTGCTAACTCTAGCCGTGTTGACTTAGCTTTGCTGCTTTTGTTGCTTTATGCTTATCTTGTTTAAGAGTCGACAGTAACTGCTCATTATTCATCTGTGCTGGGTTTGATTTGGTTTAATGACAGTGTTATTGATGTTGGGTGGTGATTATATCCTTATTTTTGAGATGTTGACACATCGCAACTAACAGCGATTTTGCTAACTACTGACTTTTGGTATTAAGCCCGAAGTTAGTTAACCAAATTACCTTCAATCAATTCAGAGAAAGCAACGTCCTGTTAAAGAGATTTTGGCTTTTGTTAAATATCTAATGTGATGACATGTGATAATGTGATAGAGATGACACAGTTGTTTTTGTAAATGTTTGAAACAATCCTGTTTTCTTTGACACATGAATTATTTGACGTGGGCGGTTCGCCTCTCAGCACTAGGGATTCCCGGTTCGAATCCCCATCTGGGTGGAGTTTCCATGTTCTCCCCGTGTCCGCGTGGGTTTCCTCCGGGTTCTCCGGTTTCCTCCCACAGTCCAAAAACATGGATCAAGTTAATTGAGTTCTCTAAATTGCCCCATATAGAGTGTGTTTGAGTGTGTGAGTGTGTACCCAGCGATGGATTGGCGCCCTGTCCTGGATGTATCTGCCCAGCGCCTGAGACGTTCTCCCCTGGATGGGCATGGGGAACCCCACCGCGACCCTAATAGAGGATAAAGCGGAAGATAATGAATGAATGAATTATTTGATGTGAGTACAGAGGAGCAGGTCAGTGTCCAACCGAAGCTGCAGCAAAGCTTATTGCAGTTTGTAGTGGACATTTATAACCACGCAACAAACTTAAAAGTTTGCCCGATATTGCCCGTTTTAAACCGACCTGTTGGAGCCACTTTTTCTTTATGAAATGCTTACTTTTTAATGTGGATAATGCACAATAGTCTTTATTTGTACCAGTCATCAAATATCCCACAGAATCTTGCTGAATGGTAAAGAATTCAAATCTCATAGATGAGAATGGGTTTATGGGCCATCATTGAAAGACATGCATAACATTTCACGTGTGGCAAATTAAATACTTGAAATCATGAATCATTTTAAAAATCATGAATCAGTTTAAAAACATTGGTAATAATAATAGTCACAGGTCTATTTGCACATCATGTATGTATTGTGTATATGTTCATTGGTATCTGCAATAAAGTAGTGAACATGCAGCCTTTATACATTAGTGGAGCGTTCTTCTTCTATTTACTTCTATTATAAGGTTTTAAAGCTTAAAAATGTCTTACATGACATTGGCATCTTATTTACGCTGTTGTAGTAAAGGATACTTCTAGGTCTTAAATATGCATGAGCAAAATAAAAGTACATTATGACAGCCTGAAATCACCCTCTAATTCTTAGTGGCATACCACAATTGTGGCACACAATTCTTAGTTACATACCCAGCTAAAACCAAGTACTGAAATGGCTACGTATTAAAACCAATAGTACAGTTACAATAATGATTTTCAAAGACATTTCAAAGACATAAAGATATTCTTTTAGTGACAAATGTAATATAATGCGTCTGAATCTTTTGTTTTTGTAAACTGTAATTTATTTAGTTGATGTCAGTTCTTCTTAAAATACAATTGAGGCAGAACAACTGAATTGACAGCTTAAAATAGTGTCAAGTGCTGTTATATTAGAACAGTATTACAAGTTTGAATACAAGTACATGAGCACAGTATTGGACAGATAAAAACTGGTGTTGATGCATTGCTAATGTTGTCTTAATAAAGTGCAAAGTAAAAAATAACTGTAAAGTTTATAAAAAAACAGTACACTGCTAATGTAAGGAGCTGGCAAATGAATGAATAAATAAGTGCATAAATACCAAGTTTGTACATAGAAGTCATTTATTGTCTTGAGATCACAAAGAAACTACAGAAATTGGCCAATAACTACCAAAAGTTCCAACTTGTCTATGAGGATCTCAAGTCACTGGTACTGTAGATCATGACCTTAACTTTATGAATAAATAACAATATTTAGACTATACTAAATATTCCAAACACATGGAGAAGTGGACAATTTTAAACTAGGCAAATCAATTGCCAGGCTTTAAACTAACTGCAATATTTCACCTCTTAAAGAAGAGCCTAAAAAAAAAGAAACTCATAAACCAAAAAAAAACAAAAAAAAAAGTCAGTTGATGTTTAAAGGCCTGACAGGCTAATAAAGAAAATGTTTATTTAAAGGCTTCATGCATAATTGCATTAAGTAAGTTAAAGCTAAGTATACATGGGTTAAATTCCCTTTCTTTCTTTCTATTTTAAACACATGTAATTCATTGTCCCTTCAATTTTACCTTTCTTTTCACAGGTGGTTGAAAAGGGAGCAAATCTTTTGAAGAGATTGGAGATCAGTGTTGCTGAGGCCGAGAAAAGAACAGGAAAGAATTCAGTCAGCATGCAGGAGACTTACACGGTTTATCTAATTGAAACAAAGTAAATAAATTAAGCAACTTTCCTGACAGTTGACAGTTTTTATTTAGGTGATGCTTTATCAACCAGACATCACTTTCTTTATTGCATTAAATAATTGAATGATTGTAACATACATTTTTCTCAAATATATTAACTTTATAAGCATTATAAACATCAGTCATGTCTAATACTCGATCATTACAGCTATAGCATGTTGCATGGTGATTATAGAACTACTGTAAAATGACTGTTATTATTAAGTATATATCTTGCATTAGCTGGATGGGTTCCCCATGCCCATCCAGGGGAGAACGTTTCAGGCTCTGGGCAGATACACCCAGGACAGGGCGCCAATCTATCGCTGGGCACACACTCACTCACACAGACATACACACTCTATATGGGGCAATTTGGAGAACTCAATTGACTTGATCCATGTTTTTGGACTGTGGGAGGAAACCGGAGAACCCGGAGGAAACCCACACGGACACCGGGAGAACATGGAAACTCCACCCAGATCAAACCGGGAATCCCTAGCACTGAGAGGCGAACGTGCTAACCACTAAGCCACCGCCCCATTTTTTTATCTAGTTACTGTTAATAAATAAGCCCAATGGTCTTTGGTTTTCTGGTATGTGGTTAAATACATTTAAGCACAAAGTCTGTTGAATGGAAACTTCACACGACTTTTGGAGAAACCACAGATTAGTGTAAAGCCAAATCAGACCTTCAGCTAAAGTGTGAAACATGGCACTTGGTTGATTAGGAATTAAACTTGAGATTGCACACAGTGCTTTAGAGTTTACCAAGATCTTCTGTGGGACTCAGATTTCAGACTTTCTCCTTATACATTCCCTAAAACATTGGCATGTGAAAGCGATCATCAATTGTGTAGTATAAAGTCTCTTATGTTTCGTTTTCCTTTTCCTTTTTAAAACTTTGTTTCAGAACCCCAGACTTTCCATTTTTGACATTTCTGCTGACTCTGCAGTTGAAGCAGCCATCAGCTGTGCTTATTTCAGTACCACAAGCATATATTCACCTCAGCGTTCTGTAGTCACATGACATGCATTCATATTCCCTTTTTCTTTTGCCAGTGGTTAAAACCTTGTCCGCCCTTGTTCATAAATAAATTGATATGTAAATTGATTTTAGAAAGAGCATAATTTTTTGGCAGGCATTGCAACAGTTCTCTGGTCGCTAAATGCCTTGCAGGCACAGGGCTTCTTTCACAATAGCTCTATTTTCAAACAAAATATTTAGAATAGAAAAGCATTCCCTTGTAAACTCTTGGTCTCAGAGTTTGGTACACAGAGCTGTATTGTTACCCAGATATGTGAAAGGAAACACATGTTTTGGTAAGGATCAGAACTAAGTTTGCTACGCACATGTGTGCGCACACACACACACACACACACACACACACACACACACACATCCTGTATTTTCTTTCTCCAGGAAAAGCAGAAAATTTGTGAACTGAATGACTTAAAGGGAGGGTGTCGCATCTGCCTTTCTGCTGAGGGTTGATGAATCACAGCCATTTATGTACATGCGTTTTCCCGCTCACCTAAGTGCGGTGCTGCATAGCTAGAATGTGTTATTTGTAAGGCTGTTAGATACTGCTGATGTAATCTAGTTACATTTCTTGCTTATTTATTGTATTTATTTAAATATTGGCCTTTTTAATATGTATTATATTTATATATTACACACCTGATACATTTACAATCCCAACCATGCTCATGGTCTTGCTCTGTGCCCTTAATATGCATTAGTGGTCTCAAAATTGGAAGCACTTATAGTTCCAGGCTCTGCCGACCCTCTAAGATTATATGTCTCAGTTAAGTGAATAACTCAGATAAAACCTGCTTATCCCAAATGTACTCAATCAACTAAGGCTGTTTTTTCCCCACTTGGATTTTGAATTTCAGAGGGGCTACAGTAAAAATGTGTACTTTCAAGTTGCTATTACTTTTCATGGCGTGTAAGGAACAAGTTATAGCTAAAGCAACTAGACATTTAAGGCCATTACAGTGATTTTATCATGTGTAAGGGTTGGTCTTATACACACAGAAAAGGGAAGTGCTTTAAATACCTTTTTTTGTGATTAAATCCTGGTGACACAAAAACTCATAGGCTTCTTGTTATCAATAATTTGGTAATGTATAATTAAAA
Organism: Corydoras sp. C115; assembly: GCA_019802505.1. Classification (NCBI taxonomy): domain Eukaryota; kingdom Metazoa; phylum Chordata; class Actinopteri; order Siluriformes; family Callichthyidae; genus Corydoras; species Corydoras sp. C115. The sequence goes on from JAFMOC010000001.1 coordinate 4,116,584, forward strand.
TATGAATAATTCATTAACTATGATTTGCATCTGTAAGCCTTGTTGAAGTGACATAACTGGTAAAGATTTGGCTGTTTAATAATTTTCAGTGGTTAGTTTTTGTTAATTTACAAATTTTATTAATGGCACTTCTTTCATTTGCATTAATACAATGGTTTACTGCAAGTAAATTAAATCTTCCTCTTATTATTATTATTTTTTAATGTTGCAGGCCAGTCGATGCTGGATCTGAGGGCACCAATCCAGCCCCAGACTCTTTGTGGAGGCGCTATAGTGAGTTTGAACTTCTCAGAAACTACCTGTTGGTCACTTTTCCATTTGTAGTTGTCCCACCTTTGCCCGAGAAACGGGTGAGTGAAATAACTTACTAACAACTTACAGTTAAAATAGTTTGAATTTAATTTAATGTTTAATGTTTTAATCACTTCAATTACTTTCAATTTACTTTTCAATTACTTTCAGCAACTTGTTTATAGGATTGTGTGTGTGTGTGTGTGTGGGTGGGTGTGTGTGTGGGTGGGTGTGTGTGTGTGTGGGTGTGTGGGCCGGTCTGTCAGGGTGTGTAGGGCAAATAATATATTTAAAGAGTTTGTGTGTACTACATATTGACAAAGGTTATTAAATATAAAAGTGCATTAACCATCATAATAAACTATGCCACACTCCGGGACATAATGAGGACTGGAGACAAGATTTCTCAGACACAGACAAAGGTTTTTTCAACAGACAGCATAGCAAAAAAATGCTGGCTGGTGTAAATCCCTCAACAGTTCGATTCTTGGTCCCACTGTGTACTATCTCTGTACTCAGAGTTTCGCCTCTTTTTATTACCACCCCTATATCAGCTTCATCTGCTTGTCTGTGTAAAAAAAAAAGTTTGCAAATGCTATTTCACCCACTTCCCGTTATCCGATTAGGCTGAAGTCATTTCCCCCCATGCAGTGTGTGTTTGTCCATACTACTATACTACTACTGCCAAACTATTATGCTATTATATTCAGCCATTACCAAAAGTCAGGTTTTATTAATGTAAAAGTATGTCAGTAAAGAAGCAGACTGTTCACCCTAAGGGATCAACTCTAAGAGTATTGAGATTGTATCTGTAGTACTAATCTAATTAAACCAGATTAATGGGAGATTTTATTTTATTTCCAGGCCGAATTTGTGTGGCACAAACTGTCGGCAGACAACATGGATCCAGATTTTGTCGAGCGACGAAGAGTTGGGTTGGAGAACTTCCTGCTCCGTGTTGCGTCTCACCCTGTTCTGTCCAGTGACAAAATCTTCCACTCCTTTCTAACTGAGGTGCTACTGAATTTTTTTCTTATCTTAGTGTTTAGTTTCAGAATCTTGCACATAATGCCACGTGTGGTGAGAAACAATGTAAACTAAATCACACAATGCTGTTTTTTGAAAGTGGATCAGAGGTGTTTTATTTTGAAAAGAATTTTGTGAATACTGTAAATACTGTTAACTAATGACTCTTTTTTCAAATATGCTGAGACATACATGAATAAATTTCTGACTGTCATCATACAATAATTCTCTTGTTAACTACTGAAACGAAAATGTAATTTAAAAGAAAAATCTAGACAAAGGTCAAATTTGTCTGCACATTCACTATTAAGTTGGCTATTTTCTTACCAGACGGCACGGTGGCTTAATGGTTAGCACGTTCGCCTCTCAGCGCTAGGGATTCCCGGTTCGAATCCCCATCTGGGTGGAGTTTCCATGTTCTCCCCGTGTCTGCGTGGGTTTCCTCCGGGTTCTCTGGTTTCCTCCCACAGTCCAAAAACATGGATCAAGTCAATTGAATGCTCAAAATTGCCCCATATAGAGTGTGTCTGTCTGTGTGAGTGAGTGTGTGCCCAACGATGGATTGGCGCCCTGTCCTGGGTCTATCTGCCCAGCACCTGAGACGTTCTCCCCTGGATGGGCATGGGGAACCCCACCGCGACCCTAATAGAGGATAAAGCGGGAGATAATGAATGAATGAATTTTCTTACCATTATATGTGTGTTTTGCTACTTTGAAGTGAAAGAAGTGCAAGCAAGTCCTGTAAAAGTAGTAAGAGAGCATCTAAAACATGTATACCATTAGCCTCGATGTGAGATTCTACTAACATTAGTCATCTGATATACTGCAGTATTTGAACACACAAAAATAGAGTATTTTTTTTAATGCTGATGGCATACATTTTAGAGATTTATTGAAACTCTCTTAATGATACTTTTGTAATAGCTTTAAACAGTATATTGAGCCTTATTTCTGAAGTTGTAAAAAATATTCAAATCAGAAGATGTTAAAGAACCTAAATGAAATTAAATTTAATTTAATCGACTTGCAGTAGTGTTGCACAGCGCCATATTGGTTAACACATCCACCTCTAAGTGCTGGGGTTTAAATTGCGATCTAGGTGGAATTTCCATGTTCTCCCCAATTGCATCTGGGATTTATCCAAGTTTTTTGCTTTCTTCCCACAGTTCAAAGACATAGTTTAATGGTAAATTGGATGCTTAAAACTGCCCCTATATAGTGCGTGTGAGTGTGTGTGCCTAGCGATGGTTTTGGCGCATCTGCCCAGCCCCTAAAATGTTCTCCCCTGGATGGGTAGGGGAAATGTGACCCTAGTAGAGGATTAAGCTGTCAAGATAATGAATTAATTGCAGTGGTTAGCACTTTTACTTTACAGCAAATTGGTCCTCATTTTGATTCCTGGTTGGGGTGAATAATATGTTTTGTTTGCATGTTCTTCCTGTGCCTGTGTAGATTTATTATTGACACTGAGTTATGTAAATATGAACCGTCAAGATAGGAGCTGAGCAAAGGTGTCAATTTTAAGACTAGATTTCTTACTAAAACGATTCATAAGCTCACTTTTGTGAGTCAGCTAAATCTTGACTATAAAACAATGAAGTTAAGTTGAAATAATATGATGTATGACAAGGACATGGATAAAATCGCAGAAGTAACAATACAAAACAGGTTTAATTTATAAACACTTTCTAAATTATTATTGATACCTTCTCGTTGTCTTTACATCAATCATCTGTTTTTGAACTTTAAGCTTGAGACCAAAACCTAAACCCTGTGGCTACAGATGTCCGTTTCCATATTCTTCCATGTTTTGATTTTCGCCTGAATAGCACTGAGCATGTACTGATTCTGAATTGATTCTGACATCCCTACTGAATCAAAGTTTTTGAAAGCAAGTTAAGTTAGCTTTAGACGATTTAAAGATTATGACATGTCACAGTGAATGAAAGAATTCCTGTCACATCTTGACTGAATTTCATGGCAGAATGAGTGATCTTATGTGCAAGTCATGTCACATTATACTTAAGATTTTTTTTAAACAAGAGCCATGTGATGTAAAAAAAAAAAAAAATCATATTCAGTTGCTTTATGTCAGGCCAGACTGTGCTGTTATTTTCTGTGAGTTAAAAGGGGATGTGGATTGTCTGTTTGCCAAAGTGAGATTTATACAATATAAATATTTGATTTAGTATACTGTACACTTAAGCTAAAGTAATTTTTAAATATATGAGCTGCTATATTGTTAATCTCATTGTTATCATTTGCTCCAGAACTACTATGTTATTCTGTTTATCATTTATTTCAGTAGCTTGTACATTAAACCTGTAGAAGCTTCACTAAGTGATTTTCCAAAACTGGCTAAACTGGACTTTGGTTAACCTGCTTGAGATCATGTTAGATGACACTCCAGATTTTTTATTTATTTTTTTTAATGTAAAATTAACAGAATGAATATAGTGTGTATGAATGCATGCACGAGTGTATATTGCATGAATATGTGCGTGTACATGTGCAAGCATGTATACGCTTATGTGCCTGCTGTGTGTATGAAGCTGTCAAGGTTAGATTTAAATCTCTGTGTTTGTGTATGTGTGTGAATGTTTTTGTTCATTGGGTTTGTTTACCCTTTTCTTGCCCAGTGGTAGTAGACTCATACACCACCACAACCCTAATAAAGCAATATAGGAATACATTAATTGATACCTTGCTATGTGTGTTCCTTCATGAAGTAATTTTTTTTTTGACCTTTTGAAACAATTATAAAATGGTAAACATGTCTTTACTCTTGTACAGGCCACATTTTATGTTTTCTTTTTTTCAGTATTGTTAATTTGATGGATTTTTAATAGCTGCTTCTGAATTTTTTTAGCTTATTTTCTGTATCAGCTATAGAACGATATTTGTACTTAGAAAATCAATACACTGTGTAATTGGTCATAGTTCTCAGACTATAGCGTAAAACTCTTGAAGGAATCTCGACAGTACCTTATAACTTCTTAAAGTCGCAAAGCAAATATTACAATTTATGTGTTTGGATAATTTGAATGTAAGTCTGTTTGTACGCTGGATTTTATTACTGTATCCTTTCTGTCCCACAGGAGCAGGGTTGGAAGGAAGTGGTGTTTGAGACTGGATTTCAGGCAAAGGTATTTTATTTGTGATTTATTTCTTAAGAAATCAGTTTTTTTTATTTGTTACTATATACCAATTTGTCATTATAACCCTTCTTGAGCCCTTTGTGAACTGTATGTTTTTAATCATAACATGATATGTCAAAGTGATATGAACTTTGTGAAAATGTTCTAATGAATAGGACCTTTCACTGTGCCTGGGAGGAGGTATGAAAGCTTAATGATGGGGAGAAGTGCAACCGCAGTGAGAAATCTTTTATCAGTGCATGCAAGTTTATGTAAACATCTACAGGAAGGCTATTTTAACCTTTCATATTAAACCAGAGAGCAACCATGCCCCCTCTCCCCCATCATTATATTTTCATGCTCATAATTGCTTAGCAGTGTTTACCATATTTAAGAAGGTTAGTTTAAGGTATCAATGATCTTATCAAGCATTATATCATAATTAATACATAAACTGAGCACCATCGTTGTGCCTTTTTTTAGGCAGACTCAAGGTTAAAGGCTTTAAATGCTACATTTAGAGTGAAGAATCCTGATAAGTGAGTCCCACGCCACATAAATAGTTTGATAAATCAATGGTTTTCTCAGTAGCCCACTGGTAACATTCAAGCCTTGACCTCCTTGCCATCTCGTTTGTTCTCAGGAGGTTTGCAGAAATGAAACAGTATGGAGACGAGCTCCAGTCTGTTATAGCACAGCTGCTGCGTGTGCGAGCTGTGAGTATGAACAGCTGGTGCATTCGTTTATTCACTTATACACACATGTGCAATATGAAAACCGAACTGTAAAGTTCTTGTCACGTCTTAATAGACTGGTTGATATCACTGCAATAGCCTTGGTTTTAATCCATAATGTAAGTGATGTAAAGTACTTATTCACACTTCTAATTAAATAATTTTCATATATGCATTCAAAAAAGGAACTTAGACTGATTGGACCAATTGTTCCTGGGCTTTACATTGCTTTGATTTAGATTTGTTTTAATTTATCAGGTAGAGCAACTTCATCATTGTACTGCAAAAAACAATATCAGCCAAGCCCCTGAAAGTACTGTATGACCAGTTCAAGAAAAAAGTTGCCCTGACACTTTGTGATGGCATTAATATAATATCTTGACCAAAATGTAAACATTTTAGATTCATTGATCTTTGTGATTTATAAAGTCAGGAATGTAAACTATGTAATGCCAATGTAGCAGTTTATATTGGGTTTATGGTAGCTAAGTTAATTAGTAATTGTTTTGGGATATTAATGTAAAGGTTGTTGTCATGACTGCCCTTGCACTCTTGACACCAAACATTAAGTTAAAATACTTGATGTGTTTGCAAAATGACCTAATGTAATATTAAAAAGGTATGAGAAGGTCTATATGATTTCATACTTTTATATACTAATTGTGGAAATAAATGTATTTATTAATAAAATGCCTTAATATTAAAAGGAATGGTGGAATGTTGAAATATGTGCTAAAACATTAATAACTTGAAATCTTTATTTAGAGAGTTGCTGATCGTCTGTATGGCGTTTACAAGGTGCATGGGAATTATGGCAGAGTTTTCAGGTGGGATTTCATGTGCAAGTCTTGAATATCAAATTATAGTTCCAAATGTTTTGTCGTTTATTATAATTTTTTTGATAAAAATGAAAATCACTTATTTAAATATTTTTTGTAAAGGTTGGTATTGTTTATTCCAACCAAAAAATATATTTATCATTATTTAACATGTATACATCCTACATGTCATGTCCATCGTTGACCGGAGGAAAATGCTTGTCTTCTGTTTATGCATAAAAACTTCTGGGTCAGTTAACATGGCTTTGTAATTAATTAAACCATAAATGATAAAATTTGTTTAAATTGTAAATGATTGGCAATATAGGAACTTTGCTTACTTATTGCCAAAATTAAAAACAACATTGAACAACAACATTTCAAATGGTTGGTATTGTTGCTTTTTTATGCTACACATCAATAATACATGCATTGTAATGCTGTTAACCTCGTTCATATGTAAGCCCTTTTATTCATCTTTCATGTACATTGTAAATTGTTGTCAGCTTTGTAAAACAGTAAATGCCTTTCTTTTGTGCTTAGTGAGTGGAGTGCCATCGAGAGAGAGATGGGTGATGGACTGCAGAGTGCCGGACATCACATGGATGCGTGAGTTTATTTTATGTACATAGTGTTTGTCTTCTTAACAGGGGGTCGTCGCCACTTTTATGAGCTATTCTAATGCGACCTTCAAAGAATTAGTGGTCAGTTGCATTTTGAACATATTCCCTCGGACACCATACACCCACCCACACACACAACCTACATCAACCGATCAGGTTTCCCTTTGAGAGCTCATTGAAAGACCTGAAATATGCAGGTGTTGCTTGATGGTCTGCAGCATGTTGCTCTAATTTTCTTACCAAAGCTGGAAAACACATTTGAGGGATTGATTTGAAAGTGCTTTGGTTTCCAGAAAGGTTTCCCTTCCTCCACCTAACCCTTGTAAAAAGCATGACCCATTGGGAGGTTTGCATTTCTCTTTGGCTGCCTGTTGACAAAGTCTTATGCAAACTTCTCAGCCAATAAAGTTAGCAGTGGTTTTTGTATGCGATGGAAGCATCATCTCTTCCTGTCAGTAGTTCATAGTCTATATAGTTTAAATTGATTGTACATTTGCCCATCACATGTCCTACAAAGCAAAATTGTATTGTCTCCACCCTTTTGCCTCCATAATAATCCTTCGATAGTCTTAAAAAGTTTAACACATGATGTAAGGCCTTTTCAGAAAGTAGCACAAGGAGAAAATCAGATCAAAGTAATTAAATGGGAAACAAATATTGTACTTATTTATTTAGGTAATTTGTGATTGATATAAGTATGTATACCTTTAGGATTCGCATATAATTTGAAGATGGAGTTATAATCAGATGTTCACATGTAATTCAATGATCTCAAGTGATCTCAAAATTTACAATGTATTTGCCTGTGTTTCATGGCATGATATCTGAGGACCTCAAAAAAGATTTGTTAATCCTCAGACTTAAAATAGATACCAAACCATCTCTAAAGAGTTTGAAATCCACCAATCCACAGTTAGACCATTAAACATAGATGACTAAAAGTGGTAATTTCAAGAGCACAGTGGGTAATAATCCACAAGGTCACAAAGAACCCAAGGTTACTTCTAAGAATGGTGTGGCTGGGGTTCTATGCCAAAGCTTTTATTTATGAGATGTACTGACCTTATGAGTAATAATGGGGAATAATCCATTTATTTAAACATTAATATGTGCTCATACCATGTCACACATGGTCACTCCTAAATTTTGCTGCAGGGCAAATGATGGATGAAATGAACAACAAAGGCTCGGCAGTTTTTGAGGTATTTCCTGCTTGCTGTGGCAAAAAGTTCTAAGGTTACTTGCAAAATTTGCAAAACTAATATTTTGAGAGGTTTAGTATGTGCAAGGGCTGCAAATATATAACACAATCAGCTTAATCAAGCACCCCCAGCAGTATCAAGAGCTTACACAGATACTTAGGAATAAGAAGGAGCATTTGTGGAGCATCACAGACTTCACACCAATATCAGCAAGTGGGAAAGAAAAGAAGAAAAAAATCTAGGAAAGAAAAAACTATATATATACACTAATGTAAGCATGTAATTGTCTAAATTGTATCAGAAACAAGTGATGTTTAATTTAACACATGGGCAGACTGTAATGGACACGTATCAAGGATCATTTAGAATGTTTTTAAGAAAGAACACCACGTACTGCACTTGTGTACATTGTTTGTATAAAATCATGTTTTGACTCACAATGATTGGTATATTCTTTATTTTGAGGCAGAGATCATTTTCATAGGCACTATAAGGCTGTGCTTAGTCTAACTGGCAGCTTCCAGTATTGGCATTTTGTCTCTGGGTGTGGATCCAGTTTCTGTTCTTTCCTTGAAAGTTGGGCAGACATCTGTGAAGGAAACTTGCAGTTTGTCCTCAAATAACATTTTTTCAAAGGTTTTTGGTATCAGAATAAATCAGAATAATGTAAATTGATACAGCAGGTTACAGTAATTTTTTACTGCCTGTTCTCTGGTCAGTGGACACTTAAACAGTTAAAACAGTTTTAATGTTGAGTGGCCATAAATATTACTGAGTCATTGCATTTTTATTGGATATACAGTTACTATTTGCATACTGGAGTTTTGCTTTACAGAGAATATTTTATCTTGGCAGGTACGCTGCTTCTGTCGACGATATACTGGAGGAAGAGGAGCACTATGCTGACCAGCTGAAGGAATACCTTTTTTACAGTGAAGCTTTAAGGTATATTTCATTGACATTCACATTTTATTATTTTTTTCTGAGCTCTGTTCTTTTCCTTGATGCATGCTTCACTACAAATTACATCTGCAAAGTGTGGAATTAAAGGTGTCTGTCTATTTGTAAACATTTTAATATTATCTGTTAATAATATCTTTGGGAATTATTGCGAGCTTACTGAGAAGAGCTTTTGTAGCGTTTGTTGACACCGATGTTGAAAATGAGGACTTGGTGCACAGTCTCTGTTCCACTTCATCCTAATGGTGTTGGATAGAACAGAGGCGCCAATCTATCGCATTGATCCATATTTTTGGACTGTGGGAGAAAACCAGAGAACCCGGAGAAAACCCACGCGGACATGAGGCGGAAACTCCACCCAGATTGGGATTTGAACTAGCGCTGGGTTGGGAATCCCTAGCTCTGAGAGGCGAACGTGCTAACCACTAAGCCACCATGCCGCCCGGTTTTGAAAATTATGTTTATTTAATTAATCTTTTGGAGAATATGGTTACATTTCATGTTTTATATATGTTTTATCTAGGTAAATAAAATAAGTTATTATATGATAACCAGGAGGATAGAGTTGTGCATTTTTAAGGAACATTTACAGTTACTAACGTATTCAAAAATCATAAATACATAATTATGTACATAATTAGGGATACATAATTAGGAATTTATCCCTAAACTTATAACTTTTAAAAACTGAATAAGAACTTAATTATTTCCAAAATGTCAGTTAAATATTAAAAAGTAGCTAACTAAATGTCATTAAGAAAAGTAAATAATAGAATTTTATTTATAACTGTCTTGTAGGACACACAAGGATGCTTTACAAATAAAAAAAGGTAAATTAAATGTAAAAAAAAAAGAAAAAAAAGGAACAACAGTAAACATTAAAAAATATTAAAGATAAGTGAATAAAAAATAGTAAAAAGCAAGAAACAATATAAGAAAAACTACAAAATTCTATTTAAGCAGGGGTGTTCCAAGTGTTGCTTTTTGTGTCTGTTGGAAAGAAAGTAATGTTAAGATTTTTACTTTAAATATAAATAACAAATATTAGCTTTGGAAATGCCAGACCTACATACTGTGGCTTAAAGGTACCTATACTTATTTTATGCACTAAATCAAAACAGCAAACTTTATTCATTTTCTTTACAAAAAACTCACATATCATTTTATCCTTCCATTTTCAATGCACAATGAAGTCTACAGCTTGCTGTTTTAAACTGATGGAAAAAAAGAATTTGCTCTCCAGCAGGGTGCTCAGCCTTTTGCAGATCCGCTGCCCTTTAGTGTTAAGTTTCAACTCCAGATGTACTGGATTAAGTATGAAAGTAAACAATAAAAGGCATAGATTTCATCAGCGCATTGTGTTTAACAGGATTGGGATATTAAATTTGAGGATCTCTTTAAAAGTCACTTCTTTTTAAAGTCGCTTGGTGAACAAGTTTAAAAATGTATATTTGCTCACTTGATGAGGAAAAAAAAACTTGGAGGTTGGTTTAAATGACCTTTTTTAAAAGTATGATTTTGTTGTCTGTACAGAGCAGTGTGCAGGAAGCATGAGCTTTGTCAGTACGAGCTAGAGACGACTGCCCTGGATTTGGCATCTAAGAAACAGCAGAAGGAGGAACTGGCTACTGGGGCAAGTCTCATTTCACTTCCAAAAAACCCCTCCAGTGACTCCAGCACTGTCAACACCCAGCTTTAAAGCTGCAGCATAGGGCTTCCCACTTGAAGGTCTTGCTGTTTGTTTTGTTAACTCAGACCACAGAAATCATCCCCAACACGACTTCTGGGAACCAGTGGCTGATTCGTGTTGATGTTTTTTTAAATGAGTTACACAAACATATTGGTACTTTAGAAGCAGAAAAACAACATTTGGCTCACATTTTTTAAATATCCAACCCCATCATTAAACAACGCTTTGTCCCTCATCATGACTAATCAAGAGTTGATGAATGTACACTTTGCAAACCCTGCAAATATCCTCCTATTTTTTACTCGTATGCACAAAGCAGTATGGCTTTTTTTATTATTATTATGACATAGAAAATTAGCTGCCTGACAGAGTTTCCATCATCAGAAATCACATGTGTCCTACTGAAATAAACTAAATTATTTAGTGACGCCACAGTCCTGTACAAGAACCGTTTTTTGCTGTTAACCAGTGGGGTAGTTTAATTCTACAATTGCAAGTTTCCAGCAAATGAAACACTAAACCTTAGCCAAATGTGTAATTACACCATGAAGATGGACCGGTGGTGTTTCAAGTCTCTCAGCCTCAACCTGACCACAGCCACTTTGCATACAAGGGTAATAGCAAGGTTCTGCTAGTCTGGTGTTCAGTTCTAACCACGATAAATAATAAGCATTTTGGCTATATCCATTTTCGAAAAGTATTTGGTAGAAATATGACAGTGATGAATTGTTGCCCTTTGACGAGCTCTCTGCTAAAATTTCATTAGAAGGAAATTTAACTCTATAAAAGGTAAAATTTTAATGAAAATTCTATGAAAACATTTTACTTTTCAACAAAATTAATATGTGCATTTTTAGACACTTTTTTTCGCCAAACAGTTCCAGGTGCTACCCCAATGGGAGGTCTGCTGTGAACAATGCCAGGGGCTTTTTTTTGGGGTCATGTTCTCATTGCAGTTTACCAGCTGACAGATCAAATCTGGTTGGCTCGTTTTAGCTTCTTATTTCCTAGTAATCCTGTTTAAGCTATTTGACTTTCTCTCCGTATCGTTTCTCTTTGTGGTTGATGCTTTACGTAGTAGATTGCGATAACATGGTAGCAAGGATTTGTGGATTTCCTTTAGACGCTTCAAAATTGGGCTGTATTTCCCCTTGACATGTTGATCGTAAAGCCCAAATTTTAGCATCAGTCAGTTAGTCTGTATGTGCTTTATCTAGTTTAACAGCAAGCTAATGGGTACATGGCAAAAATATTTAAAAATAAAATTATCTAATGCTGTTGATGTGAGCAGTGCATTACTGTACTCTTGCATAAGGACCACACGTTTAACGTCACAGATGGTTCCTATGTGTAAAGAAAGTTTCTCCATTGGCTAAAAAGCTTAAAAGTTCTAAGAACATTCATCATCCCTTGTCCTTTCAGTGCAAACACCCCACAAAGTGTGTATTGTCTTCAACAGGAATAAAAACTATGAAAATCTTTGTATAAAAAGTATTTGTGTACATGCCACCAAAACTGGCTTCATATCATGGTATATGTGTGTGTAAGATCCTAAGAACAAGGCATAAAATAGTTAATAATGTGCTTAATATTTTGTCTATTCTACAGATGGTGAAGACCTTCTCTCTCAAGGGGATGACCAGTATGCTTTTTGGCCAGGAGACTCCTGAGCAGAGGGAGGTAAAACTGAAGGCTCTAGAGACTCAGATTGAGGAGGGAGAACAGAGTGTAATGGAAAGGAACGCTGAGTGCGAGTAAGAATTTCTCTATTTTCCGATGTCTCCTTTAATAACTTGGCTATGAAGGGAATTATATTACAAGTCCTCCCATGCTCATTTCTTCAGAATCTTATTTATTGTTCTGCCTGTAAATATGTGAGTGGGTGCTTTTGTGTTTGTGAGGTGCATCTTATTTACACTTTGGGGAAAGGCCTGGTATTTAGTGTTTATAATTCAGTAGGGAGGAGAATCACATGTACTTCTGCTGATCAGATTTATGGGATTTTTTTAAAATATTTAGATTTTCTGATGCTTGTTACAATATTAAAAATATTTAACCCTGTTGTCATACCTTTAAAATATTTGACTTGTTTAATATGGATACAGTTATGTGTGAATACCTTAAAAATCTGCTTCCTAAGGCATTATAATGCTCTTGTAATTGTTGTAAATTTGAATGTAGAAATATGTGAATTGGCGGCATGGTGGCTTAGTGGTTAGCACGTTCACCTCTCAGCACTAGGGCTTTCTGGTTTGAATCCCCATCTGGGTGGAGTTTCCATGTTCTCCCCGTGTCCGCGTGGGTTTCCTCCGGGTTGTCCAGTTTTCTCCCACAGTCCAAGAACATGGATCAAGTCAATTGAATTCTCCAAATTGCCCCATATAGAATGTGTATGAGTGAGTGAGTGTGTGCCCAGCAATAGATTGGCGCCCTGTCCTGGGTGTATCTGCCCAGCGCCCGAAACGTTCTCCCCTGGATGGGCATGTGGAACCCCACCATGACCCTAATAGAGGATAAAGAGGAAGATAATGAATGAATGAATGAAAAATGTGATTCCCCTAATCCCATCATCTTCATGAGTCAGCATTAAAACTGATTTTATATTCTTCCTATGTGTAGAGAGTTTATGAAAAATGCTTGGGAGGACATTGAGAGGTTCAGAGAGCAGAAAGACCGGGACCTTAGAGAAGCTCTCATCAGTTATGCTATAATGCAAATCAGCATGTGTAAAAAGGTGAGTAACTGATTTCATGTTGCAAGTGTTCCGAATTTTAATAGGTGTTGGCCAATTGGTTTGTGAGGTATTTTAATACTCCTTAAACAGCGTGTGTATACACCTGTGCACATAGATATTTCAGTGTGTGTGGTAAATTTATTAAACTGTTGCCATGAAATTTATTCACATTGTCTTTTGAAGTCTATGACCGCTGTATCCATACCTTTTAACATTTACTGCAACTCATACAATTTAAGGTTAATTATTGCTGATCTTCTTTGAATAAACTAATGACTTTACCTGATCTGGCACAGCCCTGATGCAGATGTTCTTTATCTTGCCTATAAATATGACATGTATTAATTCAGGAGCATGGGAAACCCCTTGCTGGACTAAGCCATCCATATTTTCTTAGTATTATGAAATATTTGTTCAATAGTAATATTTTATGCCTTATCTTTTTTTAGCCTTAGAGTGGACACCCAAGTAATGTTCAATAATGAATGTTAATTACATTGTCCAAAAAAAATCTACATTTCTTTTGCTTATATGTTGCTTGTTTTAATATTTATATTAATTATTTTTTGTTTACATTTTTTAAAACTAATGTAGAAAATCTGGCTCAATTTTGGCACCCACTGTGTTAAAGCTGGTGTGCTCTTTAAGGCTCAAGATTTAAAATCTATGCAAATGGTCGACCAATGGTTGTGGCTTTAACCTAATAATAAAGTGGTCTATAATTTCTGCCAAACCACTGATTTTTGTTCGTAGGGAATTCAAGTGTGGAACAATGCTAAAGAGTGCTTTAGCAAGATGTGAGCTGTACATCCAGCCAGGTCCCAGCACACAGGCATGCAGCTGTACAAACTTCTTAGAGGTAAGAGTGCTGATGGAGGATCGGTTTTTACCTTTCATCTCCCAGTGAATATAAATTTAGGGGCCAAACTGATTCAAAATCAGCATTCTTGCGAAGTCGAGTAAAGCGTACAAACCTCGGCACATGTCACCACAGAAGCACACTTCCTAAATGACGTAATAGAATGAACTCTGATAAAAACTCTGGGGATGGATACGGGTTTATGGGGGAGATGCCTATTCTATTGTAAACTGTCAGTTGGTCTGGATGAGACCACAATTTCCAGATTAACTACTTTTTTGCTTTATAATGTATTACAAATATTTTTGTGCAATAATTTGCCAACTGGATGTTAATAGTGAAAAAAACTAATTTGCTATGATTTTCTATTTGCATAAACACTAATTATGCTTTTTAATGCCAAATTATCTGCTGCAATCATTCCTGTTTTATATTTTAAGCATTACATTTTGTCTGATGCATACATACCGCGAAGATTTAATGAAGACTAATTGTGTGCTACTTTCTCTGAACTTGTATGAGGTTACGTGTTGCAGCATCTAAAACCTCAGTCCTAAACATACTGTGCTAATTATGGCTATACTGCAATTTAAACTGTTTATAACCACTGACCAAATCCCTTTTTACACTTCAGTAAGATATGTTAGGTATAAGTCCGTTGTTCATGTCTTAGTCATGACCACATGTTGGATTTTTTTTGTTGCTATGAATGCCAGATTTGTCTTTTAGAATGATGTGTGGGTGGGTCAGTGTTTTGATACAAGTCAGGCCAGAGCAACAGGAAGGTCGAACAGGAAAAGGAGGATATAGCTATTTTCCCATCAATCAGTAATGTTTAACTGCTGCCTGTTTCAGCTTTAACCGGTGTGGCTGATTTTATTATGGAATAATATTGACCATACATTTTCGGATACAATGAGAATGAATTACGTATTTGTTGTTCTGGATGTTTGGCGCATAATACAATAAACTTTCTATTTTCATTTTTTTTCCCTTCTGTTTTTTTGCTGTATGCACGATATATTCAACTTTACACAATGCAAGTCACTGAATTCCTTCATTTATATGCAGGTTATGAAAACCAAGATGAATTTTGTAAATGCACTGTGGTTTGTAAATAGTCTAAGGGGCTCTTGGAGTTTTTATAATGAGAATGAGGTTTATTCACTAAACAATGAGATTATGGTATAAACACAGCTGCATAAATATTCCGGTCAAGGAAATTTACATTTACATTATTCATTTTTGCAGCATTTTAACTGTCGTTCATCCATAGCAGGTTATAGCTCCATTCCACAGTCCAATCAACACATTTTTTAAGGACCTTACTCATTATACAGTGTTAAGTGACAATGTTGAGATCTGAGGGAACAACTTGTGTAGTTGTACATCTCTGTGCATATTCTGCATTTCATCAACAAATTCTCTACATCGAACAAAATCTCTACAGTGAACAAATTTCTTTTGGAAAGAAATGCAGTGATGCTGACATGGTAACCATCCACCAATTAAAAATGCCCAGTCACCAACATCTTGTAAGCAGCATCTTCTAAGTATTGATGATGGAATAAAGAACAAGTGCAACAACAAAGAAGCCACTGTATCTGATTTTACATCAAGGGGAGCAATTAAGTAGCATTAACATGTTTCAAGTTTATTTATTTAAATTGCACATTTTACAATAGTACATTGTCTCAAAGCAGCTTTAGTGTTCTAAGCCTTAAACCATGCCAATGCAACAGGGACTAGAAAAAAAACTCCCTGGTATTATTGGTTTTTAAGGAAGAAACCTTGGAAGGAAGGACCAAGGCTCAGTTGTCTCATCCTCCTTCAGCGCCGGGCAGCATTAAAAGTGCAGGACACCTGTGTACAGATTGTAAAAAGTCCATCCAATTAGTATCGGCTCTGTGGTTCCTGATCACTGAACAACTGAAAGAAAGGGTACAAATTGACTGCAACGTAGAACAACAGAGTTCACCTGTATGATGAGTGGAGCTGATAAAATGGACAGTAAGACCTAATAAACTATTTTATGAATGTTTTTGTGTAAGTCTTAAGCTTAAAATGTGGTAATAGTGAAGACATTCATTATTGTTACCCTTAAAAATAAGAATTTTATATTTATAAAAAGAGTACAAGTTAAATTTATGAAATATAAGATAAATAATTGCTGCCCTCTAGTGGAGGCGCTTTTTTTTCCTTCACATTTTAGTGAATGGTGAACTTTGTTAAGTTACATATTTTAGAATAGAAGTTATTTTTGTTTGTTTTAGGTATTAAAAAAAATTTACTTTCATTTTGTAGTTAGGTTTAGTTTTTAAATTACACATCATATAAAATTGTGATTTGAAGTTTGGTTAATAATGTGGTTATTAATAACATTTTTTAATGAAATATTTAAACATTTATTTACCTGTGTCATAGAAACTGTGGTGAGTTTTGTTCATGGTATACAGTCTGAGATAGTGTTGATAAAACCCAGTACTTGCTTAAACTATTTCAGTGTTTAAAGCACTTGTGTATTCATGACATATTTTTGTAAGCACACATGAATTACTTTCCTGTTTTTTTGCACCACTGTGTTGCAGACTTTCTGCAAACCTGAGCAAAAATTGATGTTACATATTGTTGATACAACATTGATATTGTATGCTTGAGCTGACAGATTCCAGTCATTGAATTTTAACACATTAAGAAACTATTGCTTGAAGCTCACTCAAACATATCACATTACCTTATTTATTTATTATTTATCTTTTTAAACCGTTTAGAATTTAAATTTGATTTAGAATATAATTAAAAACACTCTGCATCTACAAAGCTATGCCTGCAGATGAAGGCCTGCTTGAATAGAAGTGGATGGCTCGATACTAGCATTTTTCATTCATTCATTCATTATCTCCCGCTTTATCCTCTATTAGGGTCGCGGTGGGGTTCCCCATGCCCATCCAGGGGAGAATGTCTCGGGCGCTAGGCAGATAGACCCAGGACAGGGCGCCAATCCATCGCTGGGCACACACTCACTCACACAGACAATCTCTATATGGGGCAATTTTTGGAGAATTCAATTGACTTGATCCATGTTTTTGGACTGTGGGAGGAAACCGGAGAACCCAGAGGAAACCCACGCGGACACGGGGAGAACATGGAAACTCCACCCAGATGGGGATTTGAACCGGGAATGCCTAGTGCTGAGAGGCGAACGTGCTAACCACTAAGCCACCGTGCCACTACTAGCATTTTTGCCATTCCAAAATACCAGTTATAAGTCTGAGTGTATCATCGGTACCATTACTTATGTGCAGATCACCTCTGTCCTCACAGATGCTGTTAATTGCATTTTTACTTTTATTTCCTTGTGCCTTTCTAAATATTTTCATTATATGGACTAAATTATGAAAAACCTAATTATTTACAATTTTGCTATATGAAACTGAAATGTTTGGAAAAGCATGTTGAACTATGACCCAAGGTTTATGTGAATGCTTTTGTAAAAATAAAACTAAGGTTAACTTGATTAAACAAGATCCATCTGCTTCTATCCCATCTCTCGCTTAATTCTATACTAGGTTGGTGGTGGTGGTGGTGGTTGGGGGGGGGGGGGGTGCATGCACACACACACACACACACACACACCCTTATATAGGGCTAATTCAGAGCAGCCAGTTTACACTGAATCCATGTTTTTGGACTGAGGGATAAAACCAGAGACCCCAGAGGAAACCCACGTGGACATGGGGAGAACAAGGTAACTCCACCCAGCTTGGGACTCGAACCTGGATCCGCAGTGCTGAGAGGTGAATATGTTAACCACTACCTGTACAAGTTTGCCATGGCTTAGAAAATTACATATTGCATAATATATATTATATTTAGCATTTGCATGTTACCTGCACTCTATACAAATCACCCCTTATTAGCTAATAAAAACTGAATCAAACGTGTACAGTACATACGTTGAGGAATTAATTTAATGCAATCAAAACGGGTTGTTGAATGTGTGGATGATATGCACATTCATTCATTCATTATCTCCCGCTTTATCCTCTATTGGGGTCGCGGTGGGGTTCCCCATGCCCATCCAGGGGAGAACGTCTCAGGCGCTGGGCAGATAGACTCAGGACAGGGCGCCAATCCATCGCTGAGCACACACTCACTCACACAGACACACTCTATATGGGGCAATTTTGAGAATTCAATTGACTTGATCCATGTTTTTGGACTGTGGGAGGAAACCGGAGAACCCGGAGGAAACCCACGCGGACACGGGGAGAACATGGAAACTCCACCCAGATGGGGATTCGAACCGGGAACCCCTAGCGCTGAGAGGCGAACGTGCTAACCACTAAGCCACCGTGCCGCCAAAATTACATCTTGCATAATATATATTATATTTAGCATTTGCATGTTACCTGCATTGCAACCCGGAACAATGGTTCCCGGTTCGAATCCCCATCTGGGTGGAGTTTCCATGTTCTCCCCGTGTCCGCGTGGGTTTCCTCCGGGTTCTCCGGTTTCCTCCCACAGTCCAAAAACATGGATCAAGTCAATTGAACTCTCCAAATTGCCCCATATAGAGTGTTTCTGTGTGAGTGAGTGTGTGCCCAGCGATGGATTGGCGCCCTGTCCTGGGTCTATCTGCCCAGCGCCCGAAACGTTCTCCCCTGGATGGGCATGGGGAACCCCACCGCGACCCTAATAGAGGATAAAGCGGGAGATAATGAATGAATGAATGTTACCTGCATTCTATACAAATCACCCCTTATTAGATAATAAAAACTGAATCAAACGTGTACAGTACATACGTTGAGGAATTGATTTAATGCAATCAAAACGGGTTGTTGAATGTGTGGATGATATGCACATTGATAAAAAAAATTTAAAAAAAAGATTCCGTTCTAATAGCAAAATGAATTGTGTATAAATAATCCTCTACTACATTCATTATCTTCTGCTTTATCCTCTATTAGGGTCGTGTGGGGGTTCCCCATGCCCTCCAGGGGAGAAGGTTTCGGGCGCTGGGCAGATAGACCCAGGACAGGGCACCAATCTATCGCTGGGCACACACTCACTCACACAGACACACTCTATATGGGGCAATTTGGAGAACTGAGTTGATTTAGAGAATTGAGTTGATCCATGTTTTTGATCTGTGGGAGGAAACCGGAGAACCCGGAGGAAACCCACACGGACACGGGGAGAACATGGAAACTCCACCCAGATGAGGATTCGAACCGGGAACCACTAGTGCTGAGAGGCGAACGTGCTAACCACTAAGCCACCGTGCCGCCAGTTCACATATTTCTACATTCAAATTTACAACAATTACAAGAGCATTATAATGCCTTAGGAAGCAGATTTTTAAGGTATTCACACATTGTGTGGCAAGCACTGTATCCATATTAAACAAGGCAAATATTTTAAAGGTATGACAACTGTATGAATAATTTTTTTACAAGCCTGTATAAATAATCTGATTATCAAATGTAATTTCGCCCATGATCCAAAAACTAAACGATGTTAACATTCAGTGAAGTAGTAAGAACGCAGCTCTCAATGCTGACACTTGATGATCCCAAACCACGAGCCCGAGTTTGAGCCGCTCACACATCATCTACATGTCTACATTAGAGCTGTGCGGATCGATACATTCATTCATTCATTCATTATCTCCCGCTTTATCCTCTATTAGGG
Source organism: Corydoras sp. C115 (assembly GCA_019802505.1). Classification (NCBI taxonomy): domain Eukaryota; kingdom Metazoa; phylum Chordata; class Actinopteri; order Siluriformes; family Callichthyidae; genus Corydoras; species Corydoras sp. C115. Next base: position 4,136,352 of record JAFMOC010000001.1, read on the forward strand.
TCGCGGTCTGGTTCCTGTTAGATGTTCAATAAACGGCCTCGGAGATGCAGGTTGTTCCAAACAGATTTTAATGCAAATTACTGAATAGACAACCAAATGTACAGAAAAATCATCAATGGCAGGCAACCACGATTGATGAGAGAGCTCTGACTCTGAAAGATCCAACTTCGGTTTATAAACCTTAGGAGGGCTGTCCTTTCCCCATGTATGTGCATAAGCAGTCCTTTGTCTTGGTGAGAACATCCTCTTAAACATCTCAGACTTCTCCACCATCTGGTCCTGCTTCCTGCCTTCTCCTAGGGCATGAACTTAAGGCCTGTTTCTGTTGACTGTCCCATTGTTCCTGTTTTGCATGTTCAGTTGAACCATTAAAACACATAGATTACATACATTCAAACAGTTAGGATAAATTAATGCAATGTATGTCTTTTATGTTTAATAAATTCCAACATTCCCCATGCCCATCCAGGGGAGAACGTTTTGGCAGAGAAGGCGATGTAGACTAGAGCTGTGCGATACCAAGAATTTTGGTATCGATCCGATACCAAGTAAATACAGGGCCATTCATTCATTCATTCATTATCTCCCGCTTTATCCTCTATTAGGGTCGCGGTGGGGTTCCCCATGCCCATCCAGGGGAGAACGTCTCAGGCGCTGGGCAGATACACCCAGGACAGGGCGCCAATCCATCGCTGGGCACACACTCACTCACACAGACACACTCTATATGGGGCAATTTGGAGAATTCTATTGACTTAATCCATGTTTTTGGACTGTGGAAGGAAACCGGAGAACCCGGAGGAAACCCACGCAGACACGGGGAGAACATGGAAACTCCACCCAGATGGGGATTCGAATCCCTAGCGCTGAGAGGCGAACGACTAAGAGGCTAACCACTAAGCCACCGGGCCGCCCTCTTTTGGATCAATGAAGCTTAAATATTAAAAAGTATCGGTATCGAATATCGCGATATTGGCCCTGTATTGGGCGGCACGGTGGCTTAGTGGTTAGCACGTTCGCCTCTCAGCGCTAGGGATTCCTGGTTCGAATCCCCATCTGGGTGGAGTTTCCATGTTCTCCCCGTGTCTGCGTGGGTTTCCTCCGGGTTCTCCGGTTTCCTCCCACAGTCCAAAAACATGGATCAAGTTAATTGAATTCTCAAAATTGCCCCATATAGAGTGTGTTTGTGTGAGTGAGTGAGTGTGTGCCCAGCGATGGATTAGCGACCTGTCCTGGGTCTATCTGCCCAGCGCCCGAAACGTTCTCCCCTGGATGGGCATGGGGAACCCCACCGCGACCCTAATAGAGGATAAAGCGGGAGATAATGAATGAATGAATGAATGGCCCTGTATTTACTTGGTATCGGATCGATACCAAAATTCTTGGTATCGCACAGCTCTAGTCTACATCGCCTTCTCTGCCAAAAAGCCCACAATGCAGCGCTATTGGAAGTAACGTACAGGCAGGTTAACTTCGAACAGGTCTTCGAACCCTACCGAAGCGCACTATTTAGGGTATAAGCGAAAGTCTGTTCTCGCCTACGTAGTGCACTTTAAATGCTGTAGGGACTCGTTTGGGCTAACGCTGTGGAACGTCGCCTGTAGGCTTGCAGCTAGCTGCTCGCTAATCACTCAGCAGGGCAGCGGAGGAAACTTTTGGAGGAGGATTATGAGGCTGATGTTCTGCCGCCAGCGACGCGGTGAGAAAACAAAAGCAAGGGAGTCTGTGTAGTCGGCAAATCTCTTCTCTAATGCGCGAGAGTTCCACGAGCCGCGTCGCTATTTTTAAAAATAACTAGTCGCCCCGTTAGCAAGCAAACTGCAGTTTGTACATTGGCAGCTAACGTGAAGTTAGCCCGGGCTTCCGAAAATAAGGACCCTGTCAAAAGTTGACGCGAGCTTCTCGCAGGTTCGTGTATAAAACGGTCAGTTGGGAAGTCGACACGTTGTGCGAGTGTAAGGTTTTAGCGACGTTTTTCATATTCCTAACACGTTCGTCTGTTTTGATTTCCAAGGCCTGAACTGAAAACATGTAGCTAGTTAGCCAAATAGCTGGATTTGCATAAATTAATTTACTAATCCTGCTTTAGGGCGAATGATATTAGGCTTATCGGCCTGGAAAACAGCTGGATTTAGTCATATTTTATATTTATTAGCGTTTCTTTACGCGGTTGTCATTTCTGGCTGTCGCAGACATATCTAAAGCAATAATACGCAGGCAACATTGACACATTATTGCCACCTACGTTATGTATTCATAAAAATATATCGGCTTGGAAATATTTAACCTGTCGTATAGTACAAGAACTCTTTCGTGTTTACGGAAAATGTGCCTTGATTGATTTAGTGTTTGATTAAATTGTATACATTGCTATATGCTTCATTTAATGACAGATGATGTCCAATAATAATTACATTTCAAGCAGCGTTGTTAGTAAATTAACCGACTGTCTTACGTCAAGGCCTTTTTTCTGAATTATTTACCAAAGTCATAATACAAACACCACCAACTGGTTTACATACGTTGTTTTCTTTATGGCTTCACTGAAACAATTTTTTTTTCTTCCCCTGTTCTGTTAAGTGACGTAAGGTGAAATATGTTTTTGTAAATAAATGAAAGCAATTACATTATACATTTTACATAATAAAATGGCAATGCCATTTCAACGTTGGCAGGATTTTTTTTTCTTTTTCTTTAAAGTTTTTCACCCACTTGGCTGAATGTCAACATTTTAAAATTCGTATAAACACAAACAAAAATGAAAACATGTAGCTAGTTAGCCAAATATCTGGGTTTGCATAAATTAATTTACTAATCCTGCTTTAGGGCGAATGATATTAGGCTTATCGGCCTGGCAAACAGCTGGATTTAGTCATATTTTATATTTATTAGCGTTTCTTTACGCGGTTGTCTTTTCTGGCTGTCGCAGACATATCTAAAGCAATAATACGCAGGCAACATTGACACATTATTGCCACCTACGTTATGTATTCATAAACATATATCGGCTTGGAAATATTGATAATACAAAAACTCTTTCGTGTTTACCTAAAATGTGCGTTGATTGATTTAGTGTTTGATTAAATTACGTGGTGTATACATTGCTATATGCTTCATATAATGACAGATGATGTCCAATAATAATTACATTTCAAGCAGCGTTGTTAGTAAATTAACCGACTGTCTTACGTCAAGGCCTTTTTTCTGAATTATTTACCAAAGTCATAATACAAACACCACCAACTGGTTTACATACATTGTTTTCTTTATGGCTTCACTGAAACAAAATTTTTTTTCTTCCCCTGTTCTGTTAAGTGACGTAAGGTGAAATATGTTTTTGTAAATAAATGAAAGCAATTACATTATACATTTTACATAATAAAATGGCAATGCCATTTCAACGTTGGCAGGATTTTTTTTTCTTTTTCTTTAAAGTTTTTCACCACTTGGCTAAATGTCAACATTTTAAAATTCGTATAAACACAAACAAAAATGAAAACATGTAGCTAGTTAGCCAAATATCTGGGTTTGCATAAATTAATTTACTAATCCTGCTTTAGGGCGAATGATATTAGGCTTATCGGCCTGGCAAACAGCTGGATTTAGTCATATTTTATATTTATTAGCGTTTCTTTACGCGGTTGTCTTTTCTGGCTGTCGCAGACATATCTAAAGCAATAATACGCAGGCAACATTGACACATTATTGCCACCTACGTTATGTATTCATAAACATATATCGGCTTGGAAATATTGATAATACAAAAACTCTTTCGTGTTTACCTAAAATGTGCGTTGATTGATTTAGTGTTTGATTAAATTACGTGGTGTATACATTGCTATATGCTTCATATAATGACAGATGATGTCCAATAATAATTACATTTCAAGCAGCGTTGTTAGTAAATTAACCGACTGTCTTACGTCAAGGCCTTTTTTCTGAATTATTTACCAAAGTCATAATACAAACACCACCAACTGGTTTACATACATTGTTTTCTTTATGGCTTCACTGAAACAAAATTTTTTTTCTTCCCCTGTTCTGTTAAGTGACGTGTAAGGTGAAATATGTTTTTGTAAATAAATGAAAGCAATTACATTATACATTTTACATAATAAAATGGCAATGCCATTTCAACGTTGGCAGGATTTTTTTTTCTTTTTCTGTACTTTTTCACCCACTTGGCTGAATGTCAACATTTTAAAATTCACATAAACACAAACAAAAATGGGTGGCACGGTGGCTTAGTGGTCAGCACATTCACCTCTCAGCACTAGTTTCCATGTTCTCCCCGTGTCTGCGTGGGTTTCCTCCGGGTTCTCCGGTTTCCTCCCACAGTCCAAAAACATGGAACAAGTCAATTGAGTTCTCCAAATTGCCCCATATAGAGTGTGTTTATGTGAGTGTGTGCCCAGCGATGGATTGGTGCTCTGTCCTGAATATATCTGCCCAGCGCCCGAGACGCTCTCCCCTGGATGGACATGGGGAACCCCACCGCGACCCTAATAGAGGATAAAGCGGAATATAATGGATGGATGTACAAACAAAAAAAGTCTAAATTACTTGATCATTTTAATCTTTAGTTTGATACTACTATCCATCCATATACTACTAAGGTGGCTCTCAATTTCTCTCCAAGTCTCTAGTTTAGGCTTTAAATTCCACCTTACATGTGTAACCTTGGTGTGGTTGGATCTTCTAGCAGGACAATTATCTGTAGCAAACCATAACATGAACAGAAAATAACTCATTGTCTATTAGTTGATTATTTTGCAATGGTCGTCTTACAAACCTGGGAGAAGCTGAAAAAGAACATTCAAAAGGGTGGACATCAGGATCTGGAAAGATTCTGTATTTTAGTTTTTTTGTCACATGCACTTTAGTTTTATAACAGTAGGAGAAGATGCATCCATGTCATGCGGTCAAAGGTTTGCTCTAGAAAATATTAGTTTTGTAAAACCTTCTGTAATGATAGTTTTCATTTATTGATCATACCTGTACATAGTACAGCTTAGTTTCAAACCCACCTGTTTATTTTTACTAGGGCTGCCAGTATTGGCACATTCTAATGTCTATAATAAAGTTAGTATTCTGTTTAGAATTCTGACGAAAGACTGAAGGCTCTAACTGTATTTTTTGTTTTTATCATTTAGGCTAGCAGATGTGTAAAACCCCTGGGCATCTGTAGATTCATGACAATCAACTACTTTCCTGGAACTGTACTTTTTAATAGCTGAGTAACAAAGATGAACCTTGATGACAAGGCTGATGGGATACTGATAAGATATGGCACTGTGAACCTTCATCATTCAACACAAGTTTTAGCACCACTGATGGTGGATAAAAGGGTGGCGAGAGGCTTGGACATGTCACTTGGAGAAAAAAGCTTTGCCAATCAACCTCTCCTTGCAGATGACGATGATGATGATGAGGAAGAGGGGGAGGAGGAGGAAGAGGAAGAAGAAGAGGACGAAAGTTTGGCTGAAGGGACATTATCCTCTCACAGCCTCCTCTCACATGAATTAATTGTCCATGAGGATAGTGTAAAAACCAATGCCGAAGATGAAATCTCTCAGCATCTCTCCCATAAGCTACCATATGCTCTTCACATGCCTGTGAGTTGACTCAACAATGAATTTGTCATGGTACAGCTCATCACTGAAGGCTGTGTTACAGTGATCTACAATTCCAGACTGTATACCTTGTATAATCTTCTGCTTTAAATACTATATTTTATCTAGTAACATTTATTCTGTTCTTTAATTATCAGGGTCACTACAGAGCAGGTACTTTTTGGGTGGTGGAGGATTCTCAACAATATAGTGACATTAATGTGATGCGTTAATGCAGGTGTTGGTCCACAAACCAAAAATATCCAACATTCATTCTGTAAGCAACATTCTTGCACTGTGTAAGGATTAAAGGATGACTAATAAAATTGACAACAGGTATAAGCTTCTATCTCCAACATCACATATACAAGTTTGAGTAATAAGGTAGATGCGTCTAATTGCAGTAAGTGGACACATTGTTAAAGAACTCCACCCACACTGCTTTGACTATTTCGCTTTCACATAGGTGTTAGTGGAGAGCTGAGAATCACCCCAAAGAGCTGAGAATCACAAGCCAAAGAGTACCTGCTGTTTCAAATTATTGGATGATTGTAAATTATAAAATATTTAATTTGCCAGTAATTTTGAACAGGCCACATTTTTAGAGTTTGTCCAAAGATGGAGATAATGGCTTTATCTTAAAATGTTTGTTAAAATTCTACTTTATATTTTCCATTAAATTCTGACACTTAGATTAATGGAAAAGCAATAAAAAGTATGACTAGACCATATAAATAGCTACTCTAGTACAAATGACCCATAAAATATGTTTCATAATAAAGTTTCAAATTTTTTTTTTCAGATTTAGATAATGTTTACTTTTTTCCCCCAAAGTAAATCCTCAAGATCAAGATAAGTCTGTGATTAATGTAAAAAAATAATTAAGTGAATGAGTATGCTTTTCAGGTGACCATTAAACAGGAAGTGAAGCTGTCAGATGCTATAATCCTCAATAACAAGGAAAAGAAACAAGAACGGGACCATGCAGAATGTCAAAAAAAGAAAAAGAGAAAGCAAAGGTCTCCTGCAAAGGTAACTATATTATTTAGAATTACAGCCATAAACCAATGTAGCAGTAATTTTGAGTTTGAGTTATTTTTTTTAACTGGAGAATAAATACGTTTACAAACTTTTTTTTCCTTTTAAGGTTCTTACTATTAATGAAGATGGATCTCTGGGACATCAGACTCCAAAATCACACATCTGTGAGCATTGCAATGCTGCTTTCAGAACAAATTACCATCTACAGAGACATGTTTTCATTCACACAGGTAACATCAAATCCTTGACAGCATGGCTATATTTTTTTAAAGGATTTCATTTGACATCTGTGTTTTTACTTTAATGAGAATTGTTTTTTACAGGGGAGAAGCCATTCCAGTGCAGCCAGTGTGACATGCGTTTTATTCAAAAGTATCTGTTGCAGAGACATGAGAAAATTCATACAGGTTTGAAGACTATGTTTTACATCATAGATAAACTGTGAGGGCCAAATATTCTCCATAGTCACCTGACCTTATTTCAATAAACTGCGATCCATTTATTAGATGTATTAGCAGATTTATTAACATCCGGATTACTGCATCATACTGCGTGACTAGATTTACTTCTACGCTCAATGTCATTCCAGCAAAAATGGGAACTAGTAATAACATTACATTACATTATTGTGATAATTCAATTTTTCATTATCTTCCGCATAATCCTCTACTAGGGTCATGGGGGGGGGGGTTCCCTTATGCCCTTCCAGGGGAGAACATTTCGGCACTGAGCAGATGCACCCAGGACAGGGCCCCAATTTATCGCTGGGCACATTCACTCACACAGACACCCACAAACACACTCTATATGGAGCAATTCAGAGCATTCAATTTACCTTGAATCCATGTCTTTGGAATGTGGGAGGAAACTGGAGAACCCAGAAGAAACACAGGGACACAGGGGGAACATGAAAATCCACCCAGCCCGAATCCCCAGTGCTGAGAGGCGAACGTGCTAACCGCTAAGACACCATGTCACCTTATTCCAACAATATGATTGTAAATAAAAGCACTATACGAAGTCAGAACATTTCAAAGATTTTTCATTGGTGTCACTTTTGAACATACTTCATGTACTTTAATTTGTAATTATTCTGTGTTCTTATAGGAGAAAAGCCTTTTCGATGTGATGAATGTGGTATGAGATTCATTCAGAAGTATCACATGGAGAGACATAAGAGAACTCATAGTGGAGAGAAGCCCTATCAGTGTGATTACTGCCATCAGGTAATTATGACACCGTGATTATCTGAGTTTTAGTAAAGTTGATGATGGCATATTGAATAGTGCTGTCAACTTTACAGAAAATGAACCCAGAAATCCCTCCAGGATCATTTTCCTAAAAGTTTGTTTGTGTTCTTCCTATGTCTGTGTAGTTTTAATACACTACATGTTCCTCCCATAACACAAATACATTACCAGTCAAAAGTTTGTATGCACCTATTTTTTTCTTCCCTTATTGTAAATTTTATAGTTCTATTTACTGTAAAGGACTTTGTAGTTCTACAATTACAGTCATAGATGTAGTCCATCTGTTGTACATATTACATACTGTGTTAGTCCCCTTTACTCTGTTCTGTAATGATCAGGACCCCAATAGTAGTAGTTGGTTGGTGGACTATTCCTATCCCAGCAGTGTCACTGAGGTGTTTAAAAGAAACTACAGCAGCACTGCTGCACTAAAACTCCCTCACTGCATCAGTGTCACAGCAGAACAGACAATAAACAATACACCACACAAATCATACATTGATATGTTCTGTGATGATCCTGACCAATAGAGAACAGAGAACCAACAGGGGACTAACAAAAAGAAAACAAAACAGATGTACTACAGTCTGTATTTGTAGTGGCAGAGTGAAGATCCACTGTATCCAAGATTTTGACTGGCACTGTATCTGTGTATATAAGCAATTTCAAAATAATTTGTGTAAATCTTATGGTTTTTACACATTACCACCAGTTATTTTTGTGAAAGAAGTTTGTATTAAAGACAATTTCCTAAATTGATTTATTTTTTTTACTAATTTAGGGATAAAATGTTATGAGGTGATGAGTTTTTATCTTTATAAAGATTTCTTTGTCTTTCTTTCACAAAGAAATGTTGTTTTGTTTTTATATTTAAAACAAATTCTAAACTGCAGTTTTTGATATTTGATATGAAAAATATTTGACCACTAAACAGTGTTCCATCCAGGCAGACAGCTCAACAAGTCATTTAAATAAATAAGCAAAAAAAGAATCAGTAAATTTGTATCCCAGTAAAAATAAAAAACATATCAGTATGACTTAAATAAATAAGACCAAAAATTTGTTTGCCCCCCCCCCCCCCCCCCCCCCCCAAAAAAAAAAAAAAAAAAAAACTGTCTGTATTACATACATACATAACATAAATAAATAATTATTTGCTGCTTAAGTAAACTACATAATCTGTAACCGACTGCTAAAAGCATGTAACACATTTTTATACATCCACACAGCCAACCTGGTTTTTTTTTTGCATTTACAAAGATAATTTGCTTTCTGTGGCGCTGTTCTTGACTCTTTCTCGAGTGACAGAATAACACCTTAAATTAAAAGAAGTTAACCATGTCAATAAAAAGCATTATTTTACATTGTTTGACATGTCCTTTTTTTTATTTATTTTTTAATAATATTTCTTTGCTGGCATACTAAGGTATAAATAAAAAATAGAAATATATTTAACAACAGCATTGGCTGTTTTAAAAATTGGTATTAATTCATAAGTTTACATTTGTTAGGCCATGCTCATGTCTAAATAATTTAAGCAGTAACAGATATTTATAGCAACTCAATATCCTTCTATTCAATCCACAGTTTTTTTCAAGGACTGATCGAGTCCTGAAGCATAGGCGTATGTGCCATGAAAACAAGGAGCGAAAAGCACATAAAGCAGCCGCCAAAGACCCCCTTATACACAACCAAGAAGCTTTGCCATTTTCTTTTACCTCTAAGGAGTGTACTTTACCCAAGAAAAAACGTCAGAAGTCCATAGATAAGAACAACACTACTGTGACAAATTCTGCCCTGGTACGGAGAGCTGTGGAAGTAGATGAAGAGGAAAAAGAAGAGGACAGCCTTGTAAAAAATGAATGCCTACCTCTTTATGGTGTAACTACCAAGGTTAAAGATGAGTATGTAGTGACAGAGTATAGTGTTGAAATCCCAGATTCTTCTCCAGAAAACAAGCAGCTTACTGGGGAAACATCTTCAGACGAGCTGATAACTCCTCCAAAGCTGTTGTTAAAGAAGATTGCCAGTAAGAAGAGTTTAAAACAGCACCTGGAACAAGCAGAGGATCTGTCCCCTCTATCGTCATTCGAGGAAGGAAAAGTGACACGCTACACATTCCAGATTGTTGACAACAAGAGTCTGCTCGATGTAGAACCGAGCTCAGATTTAGACACTGTTGATCCACTTCAGGTTGGCCCAGCCAAGCCAGTTGGAAGCAGCACAAATTATGATGATGCCATGCAGTTTCTGAAAAAGAAGCGATACCTTCATGCAACCATGGCCAGTAATAGTAGAGATTACACTCTTAATGTGAATACTATCTCCTCCCAACCCTCTGTCACACAAGCAACGGTGACACCAGTCATAGATGAGACTGTTCCTGCCACAATCCTGTCAGAAACCCAGACACTTAATGTGGAAATCAAGGCAAGCCACGAGAAGAATGTACTTCCTGATGAAGTCCTGCAGTCGCTATTGGATCATTATTCCAACAAAGCCAATGGACAACCAGAGATTAGCTTTAGTGTAGCAGATACAGAGGTGACTTCAAGCATCTCCATCAACTCCTCTGATGTTTCTGAGAGTAGCCCTGTGGAAGCCTTGGGGACTGGTTCTCAAGCACCAACTGCAGAGAAAGCTAGTCTTCTACAGGAATATTCAAAGTTCCTCCAGCAGGCACTGGAGAGAACCAGTCAAAACGACAGCTACTTAAATAGCCAGAGTCTTACCTTTGTAAATGATGGTTCAAGCCTTGGGGGTCCTTTATTTTCTACAGAAAAACAGTTCGGCTCTCCGGGCCGTTTTAGATCGGGCATGAATTCTCCATTGAGACTGGATAAACCTCACTTTGGTCTTTTAGTAGATTCGCAACACTCTTTCTCATTTTCGGGTGATGAGACCAATCCATCGTCTGTGTCCCCAACTGAAGACTTTCTTGAACATGTCTCTTCTCCTAAAAAGACAGACTCTCAGGGCATCACGCAGACTTTTCAAATAGCCAGCTTTGATCCGAACTTCCGCTCTCAGTTTCAGACGACTCGTTCGGGACTGTCATCGCAGTTTAGTGTTGCCAACGGACAAGTCAGTATAAGAAGTCATGGAGGAACAGACTTCCCAGAGTTCTCTCTTGTTAATGTTACTGAAACCAGAACTCAAATGACCTCATCCCCAGATGCTACAAGTAGCCAAACATTTGGCTAAAAAGCTATTTAAAATCGAATTAACATAAAGCACTTTAGACCTTTGCTGAGTTCTGCAAATGTAAGCATCAGCACCCTGTCAGATGTTGATCTGTGTGCAAGCTTTTGAACTGAAGTTCTCTTTGTAGTAGACAGTTTAACTATTCATGCATTGTGAAAATCATTTTAACAAGTTTAACAAATTTTGTTTCTTAGCACATTTTAGCTGCATCCGAAATTGTCTACTGCCTATTATGTACTTTTGCAAAAGCTGTAGGAGAATGGCTAATATGTACGAATATGCAGTTGGTGAAAATTCCTTGAATGACCCACTGAGTTTCAAGCCATTTTGACACACTGGGCTATTCCATGATCCAACTGGAGCTGAAACTGGGGGAAAAAAACAATGTTGTAAAGTGAGTAGTCAGCTCTTTACAATTGTAAGTAAAGCTACAACCACAAAAATACACATATAAATGATATCTATGTCTTGTACCAAATATTAGAATTTTAAAAAAGTAGCGAAATGTACAGTGATGGTTTGACATCTTGCGTCAAATGATGTTTGTAATATGGCTGACATTGATCTAAGATTGCTGGTACTACATACTTGCTTACATAAGCTTTACTGGTTAAACAGTATGTACTTGATTAAACCTAGTACCTACTGTTTGGTAGGCGATTTCGAACACAGCTTTGATGTTTTGATGTTTGAAGACATTTAAAAGGCACTTTTTTGTTGTTTTGTTTTACTCTTCATTTAGTTACCATGTCTGCAGATCAGACTGCAGAACCAATTTCTCTAGAGACTTTATTTGCTTACAGGTACATGCAAAACCAATAAGCTCTTAAATCTTAAATTACTTGGATTAATTATTTATGTGTTTTAAATCTAAGTCTAAAAGATTTTGCACATTACTTTGAAAGTATTTCTAAAGTAAAACTTTCTTACAGTGAAAAGGGGTACATGAGTGAGAGGTTGCTATATTTATGGGTACTTTAACACCTTACAATTTTCTTCTTTACATGTAAACCAAAACTGGAATGGTGTGATTATAAAACAAAACAGACAAATAGGAGGGAAAATCTTTTTTCACATTGATAACTGAAAATGGCAGTTAAAACCATTCAAGCAATCCCCCATCCCAGTTAAGGATTTAAAGCAAGACTGTTACTACTGAAAATGCATATCTCAGTTTTGGCATGAAACATTCATTGCATATATTACAAGTTTATTAAATTTCATTTGCATTTCACAAAGTCTTAGTGTAACATTTTTGGTTTTCCAAGTTAGTTTTCTGCATGCAGTGCCTTTTATGTATTAGCAGATGTTTATCAGAATATTCTTAACATTCCTTTTGGTTCTTTTGGTTTTAAAATAAAAATGAACCTAACATGAAATGGTTATTAGTTGAGAAGGTAACCCACTGTATTTGCACTTTTGTTGTGTTGTTGGACTTAAAGCTAAAGACGAACATCAAGCTTAAACATTATTAGTCTAATTAAAGTATTTCTGCCCATTTTACTATTATGTAAACATTTCAAATGTGATAGGAAATGTCATCACTATTTTTCTCTTGTTTTTTATAGTTGACATTAAATTATTAATTTGGAAATGTACTATTCAGTAATTAAGCTTTAATCACTGAATCTGATATATGAACTAAAATAAATCTTGATGTGGTCATCTCTTAATTGACATTCATACTCTTGTCTACTTAAAATAAATATGCATGGGTTTGGTACATTTATATGCTATTTCTGAACATGGTTATGTTTACTGTACACCATCAATATTAATCTAAAAATCAATCTTGATAATGAATGCCTTTGTTTTATATTTTCTTCATGTTTTAAATGTATATTATTTTTTTTAATCCTGTCCATAAGCAACTGTATTTAACCAGTGTTTTTTAAAGACATAATAGTGCCATGTTGAACTAGAGACTATGTTAAACTACATTCTAAGCATATTTGGTGTCAGAAATATTTTACCATCAAGAAAAGAGCTTTGTTACTACTCATTGTAAGCATTCCTTAATTTGACTGTAAGTAGACATAAAAAGGTTTATTGTATATAATTTGTTTGTTTTTCAACCAAACATGTTTCTTGTGTATGCTAAGAATGAATCTGGGAAGTTAAAGATATTTGGAATTTTTGTGGATTTATTACAATAATGTACACTGTTGGTTTAATCCCATTAGCCCTGGCTTTACTAAGCACACCTCATGTTACTATCAAATCACAAATACTTGTTTTTCCTTATTTTTCTCCTAATTTGAAGTACTAAAATGTTTAGCAGTATTTAAAAGACAATAGCTGATTATGGCTTCAATAATATTTTTATTCTGTGGATGTATTTCTGAAGTCAGTTCATTTTTAGGTGGTGCATTGTTTACCACCTCAGATTTAAACCTATTCGAAATTCATATAAGTAGTTGCACTTAAATGTGGCTTAAGTTAAAATTTACTAAAACATTGTATTCCTTTTCAAATTAAGGCAATTAAATTAGACAGCTAAGTATGTAGACAGGCATTTTTATTATTTATGTCTTTATTTTTACTTTGTGAAGTTAATGCTAATATTGATATTTCTATTGTATTAACTGGTTAAGTGATTGGTTCTTAACTAAACAGTTTGACTTTTATTCCATTTGATGGGGATGCATGTATATTGTTTGTACGCTGATTATATTTTTATATGTTTACTCATACAAAATTCAAAAAAACTTTCTGCAATGTTATATATGGTATTTGGGCAAATAATTGGATTTAAGAGGATTTTCTTTTTGATTGCATGTTCTGTATGTCCCTCCAAATACTAACATAAACTTTTAAGTAATGATTTTACTATAATTAATTATGTTTAGACTCATGTTCATTGTCTTCTTTTTATGATTCTCTTATAAATTCCTGTTTAGTTTGCCTAAATGGTTATACTCAAAATTTAAGAAATGCACTTTGCTTCCTCTTCTCTGGTCACAACATTTGTTTTATTAAAGCAAAATATAAGTTTTAAAAACATCGGTAAAAGAAATCACATTTTTTATCAAAAAAAAATATATTAAAAAAAACAGCTGTGTTTTTAGCCTAAGTTTATAAATACTGAAAGTTGGGTGATAATAATTTGGTAAATTGTTCATCAGTCTCTGGTCATAGCTACATAAAAAGCATCTTATTTTCATTTTAAATGTGTGGGACAAAATGTTCTGCTCAGATGTGAGAGGTTTGTACTTAAACATGCTGATGGGGAAGATCTGATATATTGATAGTCATTCATTGTGGTGCATTTTGTTGCACAATATGTTGTTAAATGGAGCATTGATAATTGTTTAAATACTATAGCAGTGTTGCCTTTGTTTAAAGGAAAAAAAAACACTTTTTTCTGTTAACCAGCATTGAATTATACATTGTGTAATTGTGTTATATACCATTTGCGCCAGAGTGGTCATAATGAAAGTTTCTATGTTAACATGTTGTTTTGCACATGTCTAGCTGATTTTTTTTTTTTTTTTGTGTGTACACAATCATGTTGTGAATCTTCTACACTGTCTGGTCTGTTGACTGGGAAAAATCACTTGAACACTGAACTGTGATATAAAAAAACGGGTCAGTGATACTTGAATTTTAAAAGGCATTTTAAAAATAATTGCCATTAAGAGGCTCAAACTGTACACAAAACCCTTTCCATTGCTATTACATAACCGCCACCACTCTGAAACAAGGGGCCAGTGATTTATAGATGTTGGCTGTTGACACCAGTTCTTACTTTAGTATCTGTGTACCTAATAAGAATTTAAATTAATTGAACATTGTTTTTTAATTGTTAAATTAATTGAATTGTTTATATATAGTCCATCATTCTTTAGGCACAATATATGCATTATTAGATGCTTATCTGCTCACCACAATAGTAAAGATTGATTAAGATTAGCTTATGGATACAATGCTGATCTCTGAACCACCATCTTTCGCACTTTTCTTAGTAATCTCTAGACATAATGTATTAAAAATCAAATGGGAACAGCATTTATAGAAATATACCAGCACATTTTTCATAATGCACAATTAAGCTAATCCAGAACAATGCAGCTCATCTGGTGTTCAAACAACCCATGTAAGCAAATGGTTTTTCCACTACTTGTCTCTTGCCACTGGCTTACCTACACTCTTTTTACCCCCCTCAAGATACTCCCCAGCTCTTTACCTGTTCCGAGGTGAGTGTAACCTGTATCTGTCAGTTGCTGATTGCACACTACTGGTATCACTTACAAACTAGTTTTTGTATGTGTGTAAATGTTGTCCGGTAGTTTTTATACATTAAAAAGTGCAAAAATTTGTATAACAGTAAATAACCTCAGATAGAGTTTCTGTTGCTGGAGCAGTAGAGAAACATTTTTTAATATTTTGTCAGTGCTGATGAAAGAATCCTGCACAGCATTAATCATGACTAACAGAATACTTACTTATTCCCCTCGGTAAATTGCAGTTATTACAGTTGACCTTTTATCAGATGCTAGTGTAATAAAACAATAATGAATAAAATTAGATTAGATTATATTCAACTTTGTCATTGTGCAGAGTACAAGTACAGGATCAATGAAATGTAGTTAGCATCTATCCAGAAGTGCAATGTATACATTATTTACGTAAAGTGCATCAATAACAGTGACTGGAGCATGGAGAGGTGAAGTGTTTAAATGTAGATACATAATATATACATCATATGATTTATACATAATATGAACATGATATAAAGTACATACAGTACAGAAAGTGCAGATAATTGATTGTGCAAAAGAGTTATTAAAGTGTATGTGTAGCGTTCATGAGGATAACTGCCTCAGGAAAAACTTTTAAAACTTTTTCTGAGTCTGCTGGCGCGGGAGCGGAGACGCCTACCAGATGGTAAGAGGCTGAAAAGTCCATGATTTGGGTGGGTAGTGTCCTTAATGATATTCCTTGCCCTGCCCAGGCAGTGCTTGTGATGTATGTCCTCGATGGTGGATAAATCGGTGCCTATGATGCGCTGTGCCATTTTTACCACCCTCTGGAGTGCTTTGCAGTCTGCAGCACAGCAACTGCCATACCATACAGAGATGCAGTTTGTGAGTATGCTCTCAATGGTACAGCGGTAGAAGTTCACCAGGATCCTGGGAGACGTGAGCTTTCTTGAGACTCCGAAGAAAAAAAAGGCGCTGCTGCACATTTTTGATGAGCACGGAGGAGTTCAAGGACCAGGTGAGATCATTAGAGATGTGAAGACCAAGGAACTTGAAGCTGGCCACCTGATCCACTGCAGTTCCACTGATGCAGATGGGGGTGTGAGCTTAGCTCCTGGTCTTCCTGAAGTCCATAATAAAATCCTTTGTTTTGTGTATGCCGAGTGCCAGGTTGTCTTCGTGGCACCATGAGGACAGATGCTGTACTTCGTCCCTGTAGGCCGTCTCATCATTGTCTGTGATCAGACCCATCACCATGGTGTCATCTGCAAACCTGACTATCGGTCTCAAAACATCCTTCTGGAACGCCAGTGTTCAGGGTGATTGATGGCTGATGAGATGAGGTTGCCCAATTTAACAGACTGTGGTCTGTTAGTCAGGAAGTTTGAAATCCATTTGCAGAGTGATGTGCTGATGCCCAGATGGTTGAGCTTGGATATCAGCATGGATGTGATTACTGTGTTGAATGCTGAACTTAAATCAATGAACAGTATTCTCACATATGAGTTCAGACAGTCCATTGGGTCAGTGCAGTGTGTAGCGCTGTGCAAATAGCATCCTCTGTGGATCTATTGCTGCGGTAGGCAAACTGGTGTGGGTCCAGTGTAGCAGGCAGGCTGGACTTCAAGTGAGAGAGAACTAGTCTTTCAAAGCACTTTGAGATAATTGGTGTGAGTGCAACAGGTTGGAAGTCATTAAGGGCTGAAGCAGTTGAGTGCTTTGGCACGGGCATGATTTTGGCAGACTTGATGATGGAACTGGTAAGACGCCTCGCGGTGTGATTGCGACACCATCTTGGTCTGATAGAAAATTGAATGTTGAAATATATCCTGAGCTGTTTGGACATCTAAATATGGTCAAACATCAGTTCCACTTAACAAATGTGTGCACTATTCTCTTTAATAGTTCAATTTACTGTATAGAATTACTTAATAGTATTAAAATTACAGATTGAAGTCTAAAATCTGCATAGGTGGTTAGTTTTCTTTACACAGAATGGGTATTGTGAGCAATGATGAAGGATTAGAGAATGACTAAATGACTAATACAAACTGAGCAACAACAAATGCGCTACTGCCTTTGATTTGGCATCTAGAAGGTAGGGCAGTCAGGCAACCATGTCTAAAACTGCCATGTCTGATCCAAAATTTCCAGCTTAACAAGCTGACATATCCTCACATAGAGTTAGGGTTACTGTCATGCTCATGAATTATCCCCTGCTTAAATAATGTCAACTCTGTTGGTCCTGACCATTAAAATTACCATGGTTAAAGAACCAGCTTTACAGCTTGCAAGTGCCAAGTTTCCGGTTTGATTTCACTTCACTAGTGTGTGTTTCACTGCATGGATGGGTTAAATGTGGAGAACCAATTCTTCTGTGTGTAAGCAAAGTGGACCAGTGCTGCATACATAAAATCAGATGCACTACAGTCTGTAATTAAGTTTGTAAAAAAGTACAACCAACTGATGAATTTAGAAATGAGGTGTACTTAAAAATGTGGACAGGAAATTCAGATGAGTGTCTTAACTGTATGAACGTCTATTATGGAGGGGGGGGGACACAAAAAGCTAACCAATTTTAAACAGTTTTTTTATTCATTCATTATCTCCCGCTTTATCCTCTATTAGGGTCGCAGTGGGGTTCCCCATGCCCATCCAGGGGAGAACATCTCAGGCGCTGGGCATATAGACCCAGGACAGGGCGCCAATCCATCGCTGGGCACACACTCACTCACACAGACAGACACACTCTATATGGGGCAATTTTTGAGAATTCAATTGACTTGATCCATGTTTTTGGACTGTGGGAGGAAACCGGAGAACCCGGAGGAAACCCACGCAGACACGGGGAGAACATGGAAACTCCACCCAGATGGGGATTCGAACCGGTAATCCCTAGCGCTGAGAGGCGAACGTGCTAACCACTAAGCCACCGTGCCGCCACTGTTGTTTTATTCATTCATTCATTATCTCCCGCTTTATCCTCTATTCGGGTCGTGGTGGGGTTCCCTATGCCCATCCAGGGGAGAACGCCTTGGGCGCCAGGCAGACACACCCAGGACAGGACGCCAACCCATCGCTGGATACACACTCACACACACACACACACACACACACACACACACACTCTATATGGGGCAATTTTGAGAATTCAATTGACTTGATCCATGTTTTTGGACTGTGGGAGGAAACCGGAGAACCCGGAGGAAACCCACACAGACACGGGGAGAACATGGAAACTCCACCCAGATGGGGATTCGAACCGGTAATCCCTAGCGCTGAGAGGCGAACGTGCTAACCACCAAGCCACCGTGCCGCCACTGTTTGTAATTAAGTTTGTAAAAAAGTACAACCAACTGATGAATTTAGAAATGAGGTGTACTTAAAAATGTGTACATGAAATTTAGATGAGTGTCTTAATTGTATGAACGTCTATTCTGGAGGTGGGAGGGAGAAACACAAAAAGCTAACCAATTTTAAACTGTTGTTTTAGTCGCTTATATATATTTCTTTAACGTTTCACAAAAGTTACACGTTTGCTGTTTACTCAACACACCTTATCCCAAACATTTGTTTAATGACGTATCACTCCTGGCCACGTTGCATGGAGATATTTTGAGAAGGAAGGCCACTACTACCCTGCCACATGTTTCGGCGCTGCCACTCAGGTTTAACCGTAAATTTTAAGATTATGTTCAAACGTAAGTCGAACTGAAGTTACAAACTTCAAATGCCCGGACGCCAATTGCGTTTGACTGCGAAGCCCGACTTCAAAACTATGAGAAAAGCGACTTCATTTACGCTCTGCCAAGAAATTCAATTGCGCATTTATACCTTATTATAAGGTGAAAGTTACTAATCTGAGATAACTGATTAAGTTCGTGTTTTAGAGGCTGAACTGAAGCTTGTGGACGAACGTCTTGCCTTAACAGCGTGCAAACATCACACCTGTTCTATCAGGAGCTACAGGTGAGTTACGGCATGTCGGCTGTGGCTTGTGTAACTTATGCTAAACATTCACATACGTTGGTTATTAAGTTTATTTACTGTCGCCGATAATAATTTTCTTTAAAAGGAAGACAACATGAAGAACTGCTGTAATCGTTATGTTGGTTAACTGTCCGTTTTAGATGCTTTAGATTCCTGTAGAATTGCTTCGCTACTGTACAACTGCGCGTTAGTTAAGTTAAAGCTTAAATATCTAACTTATTAACACTGAAGTCTGACTAAGAAGGCATGCCACAGGCATAATATATGGCTACTATGTTTTATTCTTTGCTTCTTTACTTGTAAAATGTTATTAGCGTTTTCATTTTGCTTTTCGGAACTTAAAACGCGTTTGGGAACTTTTTTTGTGTCCTTTGTTTGCTCAGTGGTCATTAAGAAAAAAAAAAGTCCTAAGGTTTTTATGATCTCATCATTACCTACTTCTGACAATATGCTGAAGTCTTAAAAAGGGCAACATGAGTTCACAAGTACAGGAGTTATTCCATGAAAATGCCCAGGTAAATGTATTTGTAATACTTTTAAAAATAAAGTATGCATGTGTTTGTTACTTTAGAACTGAAGTGTATTTGTGTGTGTGTGTGTGTGTGTGTGTGTGTGTGTGTGTGTGTGCATCTGCTTATTTCCCATACCACTGTGCAGGGATCTCAGCTGCATGCACAGCCATGGTGGAAGGTCAAGCTATTTGTATGGGAACCTGTTCTCTTTGGCACCTGGGATGGCGTCTTCACCACCTGCATGATCAATATTTTTGGAGTAGTGCTTTTTCTTCGCACTGGTTGGCTTGTTGTAAGTTGAGTTTTCACGAATGCATTTCCAGGATGATGTTTCAGCTCTGTGCCTTTACTGGTTAATATTTATAATTTAGAATTGTAAACTTTTCCAACTCAAGTCTAAACAGACCTTGGTTAATCAGAATGTTTTGCTAGCTCTGTATTTCCAAGTGATAATTTAATTGGTATAGACAAAACTTTGTTTTTAAATTGTTTATAAGGTCTAAAAACATATCCTTTACTAAAATTTTATGTTGTCTTGTTTTCTTGGTTTTTCAATTTTTTTTATTACCACCCCTATATTAGCTTCATCTGGTGTCTGGTAAAAAGTTTGCAAATGCTATTTCACCCACTTCCCGTTATCCGATAAAGCTGAAACTTTGCACAATTGTTTCTTGTCTATGACAACACATGAGTTAATTAGTGTTAATTAATTAATTTTGTTTTCTATGGATAAATTGTCCATTTTCTACTAAATTTTATACTTCACAAGCAGAATTAATTTAGGATAAAGTAATTTAACATGATATAGGGGCAGTTTTTAAAAAATATTTTATATTTTGCTTGTTTGTGATTTAAACAGTCTTGTGGAAGTTTAAGTAAACAGTAAACACTGTATATTCTGTAACTAATCAAACATGAACTCCATTATTTTTAGCTGTTTCAAATTCAGACTTTGTACAGGCCATACTTATTTGTTTTAAGTGTATGTCCTTAAAGGTTAACTGTAAATTATCAGGTTTCATTAGCTACAGAATGTTGAATATGTGAATTTCTCTGTAACTTTGTAATAGTGAACCAAACACTGCATGGTAAAGGCTGTATTTGTTACAGATTTTTAGGTTTACAAAGGTATATTTTGGGGTGGGATTATGGGCTCCACATTTCAAAACACCTATTTTCTTTGCACAATTTTGAACTTTCTCCCATTACTCATCTGGATCATCCAAATGGTCATGGGCAAACTTGAGACGGGCCTGGACGTGTGCAGATTTGAGCAGGGGAACCTTCCGTGCCATGAATCCATATATATAAAAGACCGATTTTAATGTTAAGTAACACACAGTTAAGAGAAATAGATGACCGTTTTAAGATATTGGCAAACAAAGTCTCAGATTGTTCAAAAAGTCTAGCCGTGTGATTGACAATGTGTGGTAACAAGCAATTTGGTATTTGGACAGCTCTTGTAAACAGCTTTGCTTTAATGTCCTCAATTTATTGATTCATGTTTTTCTTGTATTTCTTTCATGTTTTTTATTGTATTCTTGTATCATTATTGTATTATATTAAGAGTTTAGAAAGCTTTTTTTTTTCTTCAAGGGAAACACTGGGGTATTGCTGGGCATGTTTCTGGTGTCACTGGTTGTGCTTGTTGCCCTGGTGACGGTGATGTCTGGGATCGGTGTGTCTGAGCGATGTACTTTGGGCAGTGGTGGAGTTTACTCCATGGTTTCCATGGTGCTTGGAGGAAGAACTGGAGGCACAGTTGGACTTCTTTATGTGTTTGGACAGGTAAAACCATATGAAAATCTTTGAGAATATGCTGTGAATATTGAAATATTCTGTTAATATGATTAACTGTTTAACAGTGTGTGGCTGGAGCTATGTACATCACTGGCTTTGCGGAGTCCATAGCTGAGCTGCTAGCTATAAAGAGTGTGTGGGCTGTCAGAGGAATCTCTATAGCTGTCCTCTTTGCACTGCTTGGGATCAACTTAGCTGGAGTAAAGTGGATTGTACGGTTGCAGCTTGTCCTGCTGGGCATTCTGGCTGTATCCACTTTGGATTTTGTCATTGGAACTTTTAGCCATTTGAATCCAGGTATGTGTTCTGTAAATATTTTTGTTCAGTTACCCAAATATTTTACTAATAGTCCAAATTGAATTGGTTGTCACTTTATGTTCAAATTTTCAAGTAGATGACACTATAACGAATAATATAATGAATATTTTAAAAGGAAACGAGAAAACATGATATATTAAATATTTACTGTAAAAATGACACAATCTACAGTAGGAATAATACCACTGATAATCAAAATGGTACAACAAAAATGAATGACAGCATTTTTTAAAGAGACATGTATTCTGTACTTGACTACCACCTTTGCAGGTATGGTTTTAGATCTAGATTCATCATCAGTGGTTGTTCAGTTTAAATACATAGATGAGTCAAAAAATGCACACCAGTTATATTAACACTTCTTTTGGTTGCACTATTTTGAGTTATATTCTGGAAGCTGTAAATAAATTTATTAGCTAGACCCATTTGTCTAAAAGTCATGATGAATAGAACATGAAATATGTAGTGGTATATAATTTTATAATGTATAATTTTATGTATATAACATGTTATAAAATTTAAAAAACCCATTACCAGATAAAAAAACAAGGATCAAATTTACTTGAATCCCGAACAGATAATAGAAGGAAAAAAAAATTATGATGAAATGAATTTTGTTTGTTAAATGTTATTGGATTTAGATATTTACTTCAGGATTCAGGAAATGAGCATTTCTATGTCCTACTTTTCTTTTCTTTTTTCTTTTCTTTTTTTCTTTTTTTTATTAAAAATACTAATTGTTGCAGTTAAGCAAGTGGAATTTTGGGCCAAACTTGCAGTATACAAAACATGAGCAGTTGCCTTTGGTCATCAGTCAAATTCTCCTCTATAAGCTATGCTATACATTTTAATAAGAGATTAATCTGGACTGTCGATGGGTTAATTTATTATGCACTATTTATAAATCCATGCTTTAGTAACTTGTTTATCACAGAGATTCCCCTAAATATTTTCAAGACATTATGAATCGAAAGTTGGTAAAAAAAAAAAAAAAATTATTTCATGGTAATTGACATAAAAAGTGGTGAAACATGAACACTATCTTAATTATCTTTATTTGTTTAGAGAAATACTAAATGATTCAGATTCACTGAAACTCTTGGTTCTTTGTTTTTCACAAAAGCGTCCTGTAGGTGTCAGGGTGATATTACTTGGTGGTTCATGCAGTCTATTTTATTAGTATTTTAGAACTGCTAAAATATTTTTTAGATTGTGGTTTTAGACAATTGGCAATTGATTATAAATAACATTTAATTAGTATTGTATTACATTTCATTTCTGTAATTTGACCTTTTTGTCTGTGTTATATAAACTGTTGAAGTTTGTTTTTGAACCAGGAAGACTGTCATTAGTATTCACATTACAGATCAATTAAAGAATGTGTAATGGAAAAAAAATCCACCAAGTGATAAAAGAACAGTGGTATTATTAGCCAGAAAAATAAGGCATTTGTAGGTAATAGTACTAAACAACTGGCACATGCATTATATTATAAAAATTCATTTACAGCTGTTTATAGGAAAATTTTGTTTTTGGATATCATTATTGTTGTTAATTTTTATATCTACATTTTTACTAGGAACAAAAATCCACTAAATTCACTATTAACACATTAATAAAATGGCATTACAATCTAAAAGTATCCATTTATTTGCAACTGGCTGTTTGGTGTTTAAACACAGACATAAAGATGCCAACAGACAAATACCTGCAAAGACACCTGCCAGTGTCTCATCCTCTTGGAGAAACATCATCTTATTTAACCCATAATAGTTGGTTGAGAGATATGGGTTGTTTTCTTGCAGGTCTATTTGTGTAAAGAGCCCTTCCATGCTGTCATTCACTAATACCATAAATAAATCTCATTATATCTATAGGTTGCATTGCAAGGTTTGGATGTGAATGATTACCCTCTTGTATTACGTTATACAGCTTCTTTTTGGTGGCTGGTTTTAATGTTTTGTTAGTTTTGATCATTTTTTTTGCCTTGGTAAAAAAAAAAAAAATGGTCCAATTCTTAAAAAAATATCCACTATTACGCTGTTGTCTAATGTCTGACCCTAACCCTGATGCACTCATACCAGCACAACACAGCATCAGACCAATGATACTGCAGTGAAAATAATACATCATCCAAACAGCTCTTGCTCTGTGGATGTCTTGACCAATAGAGACCAGAGCAAAAGGGACGAACAAAAAATGCAGAGAAATAAACAACTATCGACGAGGAAGTGTACTAATTAAAGTGGCCAGTTAGTTTTTTTTTCACAAAATAACTATTCAGCCATTAAACATAAAAATGGATTCACTGTCTGTTTCTTCATAATTGGTATTAATGTTTACAAGAAAACATGTTACTTGCATGATCTAGACAGTCTACATTAGGTCTTCTAAGCAATGTGCCGCTAACAAAGTATATAGTGGAGGTGGTGCACTTTTTACTTCGATTGGGGAAGTCATTAGGCGGTGGGTGGATTACTTCAAGGACCATCCGTCATGAGCTTTGGGTAATGACCGAAAGGACCAGCAAATGGGTTTTCTTTTATTTTAATATAATCTTATATAATATGTAATATAATACAAATCAATTTTGTAAGGAGATTTAGTGGCAACAAATTGCCATATCAATGCAGTGGTTGGTGTTTTTGCCACACAGCTAGAAAGTCCTGGGTTTAGTTAACAGGCAGGATAGACAAAGGCCTTATTGTGTAAAGTTTGCATGTTCTCCCTGTAAGTGTTTTGCAAGTGTTTTCTCTTAGACTCGACTTTTCTAAACATTCTAATAGGCAAATTATTAATATAATATTAATGTAGGCATTCCTTACCCCCACTCCCCAACTTTGTCAAGTGGGCACTCATTTATACCTGTGTGACAAATGTGATATACATTATGCTTTGTTTATCTTATGTTTATGTACATATCCTCAATAAGTTTTTTTTTTTCTTTTGCTTTAGTTTAACAGAATTCTTAATTAAACATTTCAAGTGTAAATAAAGTGACATAAGACTTATATTAGGGGCTGGGCATCTACCTTGTGATTAATTAAAGGACTATGTCCTGTGTGATGTTTATTTAGAAGTTGTGTATACTAAAGAAAAGGATGGACTAAAGGATAAGGTCTGCATGTACTTGGAGGTAAAGGAAGTTCATCCAAGCTCTTCCTGTTCCCCTGATTACTAACTTCCTGTTCAGAACAGCGAAAGGCCTTGCATAAATATTACCATATATTGCCTCCCTCTCGCTCCTTCTCTCTCTCTCCCCCTTCATTTTGTGTGTATATGTATAGCTATTCGTCCTCTTGACATCAGTGAAATGTCTAGTTAAAAACCTGTAAACTGAAGTAAAACACTATGCTAAAAATGATGTAAAGTGACACATTATTAAAATATGACTGTTTTTAGTTGTTTGTGTAAATGCTTGTTTGGTGTCTACTTCTTTGAAGTGCTGAACCCATACTTTAGATCGTGTTTTGGTTAGGGTGTTATAATTTCATTAATCTGTTCAGACTGTTCTAATGAAATCTTTTGTAGTATTCTTACTTTTGGAGCAGAATTAATGAACTCCATATCCCATGACTGGTGCCACATACATTACTTACTTGGAAATGAAGGCAAAAAATAACATGCTGGAATTTTTAGAATTTAATATCTGGCTTAATCAGAGTTTATAAGGTAAGGATGTGATCTTGATCAACTTTAAATTGTAAATAATTTTAGTTACTCTCAGTCCTAGTATTCTGAAGATAAGATAAATGTTTTCTTCAGTTTGATTTTTAATAAATGATGTGCAATTCATTGCTTATCATGATTTAATCCAGGTTTTGTATTCAGTTTTAATTACTGAATCTATTTTTAAGTATTTAGAATGCACTTTGACACTTGTATTCACAAGTCATTCTACTAAACACCCTAATTTGGACAGGAAGCTTGTATGTGCTCATAGTTCTGGGTTTAGGGTGTTAACCAGGCACACCCACATTTGGACTGAGACAAAAGAACAAAGAGGAAGCAGATTTGTGCTCTTTGCTTGAAGACTCCACATCATCACTTCCTGGTTAACTACTTTAGATGAGAGGAGCTCTCACTATAAATAGCTGCACCTCATCTGTCTTTGAAGATTTAAGTAAAGGTTTTTCCAAGAGCTTTCTTTCAAAGCCTGTGTTCTTTTAATAAATGTGGCCTGAGGACAGATGGATTTATAAAATAATGAGTTGAAAGGTTTGAAAAGGTTTCAAAATGTTATAAATGCCAGAATAAACATCTTGTTATTTATGACATTTTTAGCCATGTGAATACTTTATCATTTACTTAGCTGATAAACTTTATAGTAGGCAGAAAACAACATTGTAATTTAATTTCCTGGATATACTTTTGTAATGAGACTGCTGTCAACTAAAAACTTTAAAATGCAATAGATATAGTCACAGCCAAAAAGTTTAATTTGTTTATTTTAGCTGTTTCCTAACAAGAACGATAACAAGCATTATGTTGATAAGGAGTCGGGCAATTTATTATCTCCAATTCAACCATCAGTTTGAAATGCATGGAAACCCATGTTCCTGCATGTAATCCATGCAATCACAGGGAGGACATCAAGAAAATACAGAAACTCAATGAGGCAATGGTGCTAACTGCTGCTTCACCATGCCTTTTCTAAAAAACCTTGGCATCCTCACTCTGTATCATTAAACATTTTTAATTGCAGCAGTGTTTTGCTAATTTTAAGATTAATTCACGCAACGCTCCAGAGATGGATGTAAAAATATTGGCCACAACTTGCATTTGGTAATATACATTTTTGAAAACAACTGAAATCTGTGGCTTTCTGTAGCAGTTAGATATTTTCCCCTGTGTCTTAGATTTTAAGTTCTCTCCATAGTTGTTTTATAAGATTTACATCTGGATTTCTTGCTGGGCATAGGACTTTGATTTTCTTTTGTGGGTTCGAAATTGAGTCTTTTTTTAAATTTTTATTAAATACCTGCAATCTCTTCCAAATGTTGGAAAGCTTGGTCTCTGTCTGAGTTTGGATATCAGGATGCAGAACATGTAGCCAAAGCACCCAGTGCCAGCAAAACAACCCCGATTCACCTTTGAAAGCTATACCATGTTTGATAAAAGGGACTTTTTACTGTTTCTTTAATACTGTATATGGTGCTTCAACAAAGTAATGTGGTGTTTTGTTTAATTGAGACCATGAAACTCTTTCTTTGTTAAACTCTTCTTGAAGTATGTATTTATTTAATGTTATTAGTGTAAAGATGGTAGTTATAAGACAAATTTCCTTTTAGGTTTTATTGAAAAAGTTGACAAACTTTTGTCAAATCACCCCACAGATTTAAAACCAAATGACCCATTATATCAGTGAGTTTTTAGTATCCTTGGAAATGTATTATTAATCAGAAGGTATTGGGCCCTGCTTACTGATCACACTTGTGTGTTAACATCAGGCTGTCATGGGAACTAAGCCACCTTAGCCACCATGCTAATGGCGCTAACCCAAAGCACCATAACTGATGAAGAAATGGAGTGCCATTCCAGCTATAATGTCCATAAAACATGTTTTCTATGACACAACAATACTTGAAATAAGATTAGGTTCTGCATAGGTTTACATCAAAGATGGTTTCTGATGCCCTGTCATTTATTATCTTTGAAAAAATCTGATGCCTGGGTGTAAAGGTTAATACAAATGTGTTAAATGTGGGTTAAAGGCTAAAAGTGGGTATTGCAACCTTTTGCCATCTAGAAAACAAAATGGACATGATCACGGTTCACTACTGACTTGAATTGAAACAAAACATTTATTTATTCTGAACAATTGCAAATGAAATGAACTTTTTACAGCTAAGAAATACAAGACATCTATATACTGTATATCTATATATAACCTTCTAAGGGAGTATGGTTGAATTACTTGAATTGGGATGCAAATAATTATTTTATCTTTACTTTTATGCTTATAATGGTAATTAAACTTCAGTATAAAAAAACATCAATATAACCTGGAATTTGGAAAGCTGGATTCAGTATTTAATGCCAACACAACAATAGAAATTATTTATTTACTGCTGCACATACTGTATAAGGTACTTGATCTGTTTTAAATTACATGTCTGGATTTAATTTGTGTCCTGATTTGTTTAACCTGTTACCATTAGGCCAACCAAAGAATTTTGTCCCTAAACAAAGTAAGCAGCAATTTTGTATTCAATCTTTTTAGATGTTCCTTTTTTCCTTTTCTTCCTCACGGTCACGTTGACTACTTATTTGATTCAGGCTTCAGAGTTTTGTAAAGTCACTTTAATGTATTGTAGAAAAGTGTCATAAATAAACTTACAGAATAAGTCTGTTATCACATGGATTTTCAATATTTGTGATATCGTTGGTTAGGAATTCTTGATTTTAACTACTTTTGTACTTTTGCTGTTTCTCATACTTCAAATCTCTCATACTCTCTCTCACTCTCACTAAAAGCTGTGCCTTGGAAGACTAGGACCAGGCAGGGCTTTTTAAATGGGTGGTGACTTCCTTTTTGAAAAACATGTCATTAATCCAAAAGAGCACATTCTTTCCCATCAGAAGATAACTGGGAGAAAAAATACTCAATTCATAGCCAAATGCTGCAAATTTTCATTAATTATTTTAATAAATTTCCTAGATAGGTCATTAGTTTCACTCTTTATATGATGACTACATAGTGTAGATGGGACTATAAATTATCATGTCATTCCAGTTTCTCCCTTACTGATGCATATTTGTTTTGTTTACTGTATAACTGCAGCATGTGATGTGGTATTCATTTTTATAATGTTTATACATTAACATCAGTGATACCTGTGCAACGCAGATGTTCTACAATGCTATTTGTGCAAAAGTTATTTTAGTGTTGGTCTGTGGCTTGTTTTCTTAGCTTGTGAACACACCCTGAACTTGAGGCAACATTTGCTCTGTCATGTCCTCAGTGAAGGCCTATTGAAAACTGCTTGCACGCAGCTTGGCATAAGCCTCTGTCCTTTTCCTAACACTTACATAAAGTTCTGGTTCTGTCAGACATGGGGTCTGGATTTTTCAGAGACCTGCCCATGTAGTCCAACTCAAGTTGAATTGTTATTTCACACTATAGACAAAGAAAGAATTGTTGGTCTACTGGAACTCTTTCCTTGGCATGTAAAACTTTCATCATACAATATTTTTACACATTTCTTTTCTATGAACTGTTTAATTACAATAATTAGCTTTCTTAAGTTTGTGATGCAGATTATGCATTACATTAGATGTGAACTGAGGAGGCTCAACACAAAAAGGCAGCTTGTCCAGACAGTGTATAAAGACTTCTGAAGTTCTGTGTTTCTAAACTGGGAGCTCCTCCACAATGCATCTTCAACTTAAGTCTGCACTTGGGGAAGGTCCCCATGCTATGGAATCCATCATGCCTGGTTCCTGTACCTAAGAAGGGTACAGGAAGTGAACCCAACTACTTCAGGCCAGTTGCTCTAACTCATCATGAAGACCTGGAACACCTGCTCCTGTACCTTAGACCACAGCTGCAACATTCAATGGGCCCCATGCAGTTCTCATACAGGGAGAAAGTTGGAGTGGACGATGCTGTGCTGAACTTTCTCCATCAGATCCATTCCACACATCTGGACGTGGGGAGCAGCACTTTTTTTTTTTTGTTTTTTTTTCCCCCCCTCGCCTTTAACACAATCCAGCCCCTCCATCTGAAAGACAAGCCAGCATGAATGCAAGTGGATCTGTACCTGGTCAGCTGGCTTATTAATTACCTCACTGGCAGATCTTCAGTACGCTGAAGGACTGTACTTCAGAGACTATGGTCAGCAGCACAGAAGCACCGCAGGGGACTGCTTTCCACTTTCCTCTTCACGCTGTATGCATCAGACTTCAAGAACAATTCTAAGATGTGTCACATGCAGGAGTTTTTGGATGACCCTGCCATTGTGACTTGTGTAAGGCAATTGTGGTAGGCCACTGGGACACCTGGTGGAGGACTTTGTGAGATGGTGCCAGAGGAACAGCCTGCTACTGAACACCTCCAAGACCAAGGAGATGGTAGTTGACCTTCGCAGGGATAGGCCTCTTACTCAGCCTGTTGATTGAGGGGGCTGATGTGGAAATGGTTAAGTCCTACAAGGTACCTCGGTCTGCACATGGATGAAAGATAGGACTGGTCAGCTAACACTGACATCCTTTCCATAAAAGGTCTGAGCTGACTATACTTCTTGAGGAGACTGGGCTCCTTCAACATCTTTAGGAAGCACAAGCTCGTCAGGCAGAACTGGACTCTGTAATTAAGGTGGCAGAGAGGAGGACACTCAACAAACTGCTCTCCATCATCACTGATGATGGTCACCCACTGCAAGCCATCATTATGGACCAAATGAGCATGTTCAGTGATGGGCTGCTGTCACTGAACTGCATTATAAAGAGACTCAAGATATCCTTTGTTCAGAGAGCCATCAGGCTTTATCATTCTCCTAGTTTGTGCTTGAAGGACAAATAAGCTGAATTAAAAAAATATATATATTTATGATCACTTTATATTACTTCCACTACAGGACACTTTAATTTTGACACTGTTGACACTTTTACATACATGTATACATACACAGTATGGCACATTATGTTAAATTAATCTATTATTCATTCTTAATTGTCATTGTTGTGTATTGCTTTACTGCCCTCCAACTTTGATAGGCCTAATTGCATTTATTATTTTTAATATATACAGTATGTTATCATTAATTTTATTATTATTATCTGTAATATTTGTATTGTGCTACTACTGTGTTTTTTTATTTTTATTATTTTGTTTAAGTATTCTGTCTGTCAATCTTTCTTGATATTAAAATTCAGTATTTGGCAACAACCAAATTTTTATTTTGGATACACTGACATCAAACATATTTCAATACATAACTATTAAATGTTATAAAAAATATTTTTTTACACATTCTCTATTTGCATTAATAGGACAAGGATTTGTTGGCTATTCAGAGGAGATCCTGTGGAATAATACTTTGCCAGAATATACAGATAAAGAGAATTTCTTTACAGTGTTTGGAGTTTTCTTTCCAGCTGCTACAGGTAAGCCTCATCAAATCAGCAATTATATATGAAATGTTTGCATGGTTTTGAAAATGAATTGTAAACATTTGAAAAGTAAAAATTCTCTGATTGTGTCCATTTTTGAGACACATTGCATTAATTACATCCATTTGTCTGTAAAGATTTGCATATCTGTGTTAAGGTATATTTTCTTAGTCTTTATCACAGATTTGTGACAAACCTGCTGACAGGTTGTGAAAAGTATGTTAACATTTTTTTTCAAAGGGAGAAGGAAATGCCAAAACTCCCACAATAAGGAAGTTGATTGTGAATACCCCATAGTGCTTTTATGTCCATGGTTGTGTTTGCACAGGAAGTACCGGGAGCTATGGTTTCCTATACTTTCCCTTTTATTATTGTTGTATACTGCCATGCTTAACCTGATGTATACTGACTCGATTGATGTGTTCTTTAAAGTGATATTTTTTCATGTAATATATATACTCTTAACTTCATAACTATTATTGTGTTTTTGGCTTAGGTGTAATGGCAGGGTTTAATATGAGTTCAGATCTTCACAAACCTGAACAAAATATCCCAGTGGGGACCCTTGCTGCTGTCTTTACCTCGTATGTAAATAATATTGCTTAACCTTACAACTACATATAAACCAAAACAATCCAATCCAAAACAATACAATCTCAATAAACCATGTCTCGTTTATGTCTGGCCGTTACTGTGCTGTTAATGTCACTGCTAAACACTACATTTTTGCTCTTTCCATTTTTCATGTTATAAGTAAAACGTTTGGTTAAAAGTATATAAGTGTTTGGGGACATGACAAAATGAGTGTCCAATAACGAAATTTATTTAAAAAAATATTTTAAATGAAAATGTTTAATGTCTTACTTCATGAAAATTTCAATCCCTAACAGTATTTTATGGTAAACTTGTTAACAGATGCATTATTGTACAAAACATTTTTTTATTTTTTTCATAATATGTGGGCTTCTATTTTTTTTGCCAAAATTAATATATTATTAAAATGGCTAAAAAAAAAAAATAGTAGAAAGATTTTAAATGTCCAAAACCCATTGCCCATTGTTCTGTAATATCTACTCCAAAAAAAAAAAAAAAAAAAAAAAAAAAAAAAAAAAAAATATATATATATATATATATATATATATATTTTTCCCCCCTTTTTATATATAAATGTTAGAGAACAATTGGCTAATGTGGCCAGTTTTGGAGATTTAAAATTTATAATTTTTTTAAAGCTTATAAAGTAAATGTTCCAGCATAATACAGTGGGTTGCAAAAGTATTCATACCCCTTGAACTTTTCCATATTTTGTCACATTACAACCACAAACATAAATATATTTCACTGGAATTTAATGTGAAAGACCAACACAAAGTGGTATACAATTGTGAAGTGGAAAGAAAATTATACATGAATCAAAACATTTTTTACAAATAAAAAACTAATAAGTGCGACGTGCAAAAGTATTCAGCCCCCCTGAGTCAATACTTTGTGGAGCCACCTTTTGCTGCAATTACAGCTGCAAGTCTTTTAGGGTATGTCTCCACCAGCTTTGCACATCTAGTGACTGAAATTCTTGCCCATTCCTCCTTGCAAAACAGCTCAAGCTCAGTCAGATTGGATGGAGAGCGTTTGTGAACAGCAGTTTTGAGATCTTGCCACAAATTCTCAATTGGGTTTAGGTCTGGACTCTGACTGGGCCATTCTAACACATGAATATTCTTTTTTTAAAACCACTCCATTGTAGCTCTGGCTTTATGTTTAGGGTCGTTGTCCTGCTGGAAGGTGAACCTCCGCCCCAGTCTCAAATCTTTTGCTGACTCCAACAGGTTTTCTTCCAAGATTGCCCTGTATTTGGCTCCATCCATCTTCCCATCAACTTTGACCAACTTCCCGGTCCCTGCTGAAGAGAAGCACCCCCAGAGCATGATGCTGCCACCACCATATTTGACAGTGGGGATGGTGTTTTCAGAGTGATGTGCAGTGTTATTTCTCCGCCACACATAGCGTTTTGCATTGTGGCCAAAAAGTTCAATTTTGGTCTCGTCTGACCGAAGCACCTTCTTCCACATGTTTGCTGTGTCCTCAACATGGCTTCTGGCAAACTGCAAATGGGACTTCTTATGGTTTTCTTTTAACAATGCCTTTCTCCTTGCCACTCTTCCATAAAGACCACATTTGTGTAGTGCACGACTAATTGTTGTCCTGTGGACAGTTTCCCCCACCTGAGCTGTGGCTCTCTGCATTTCATCCAGAGTCACCATGGGCCTCTTGGCTGCCTCTCTGATCAGTGATCTCCTTGTTCGGCCTGTAAGTTTAGGTGGACGGCCTTGTCTTGGCAGGTTTACTGTGGTGCCATACTCTTTCCATTTCCGGATGATGGATTGAACAGTGCTCCGTGAGATGTTCAAAGCTTGGGAAATCTTTTTATAACCTAAGCCTGCTTTAAACTGCTCCAAAACCATATTCCTAACCTGTCTGGTGTGTTCTTTGGACTTCATGATGCTGTTTGCTCCCCAATATTCTCTTAACCAACATCTGAGGCCGTCACGGAGCAGCTGTATTTGTACTGAGATTAGATTACACACAGGTGGACCCTTTTGAGTCATTAGCAGTCATCAGGCAACTTCTGAATGCAATTGGTTGCACTCAGGGAAAAGGGGGCTGAATACTTTTGCACGTCGCACTTATTAGTTTTTTATTTGTAAAAAATGTTTTGATTCATGTATAATTTTCTTTCCACTTCACAATTGTATACCACTTTGTGTTGGTCTTTCACATTAAATTCCAGTGAAATATATTTATGTTTGTGGTTGTAATGTGACAAAATATGGAAAAGTTCAAGGGGTATGAATACTTTTGCAACCCTCTGTAAGTAATTACCAGACAATTTAATTATTTGTTGGTAAATGAAGTATACTGTATTTTTAATGTTAAAAGTTTTTAACATAAATTGTATGTATGTATGTATAAAACTAATGTTAATACAAAACATACTTTTAACATTTTAAAATCATTTACCACCTTTTTTTCTATGTCATTGCAGTTGGTTTCTGTATCTTGTTTTTGTATTTTTACTGGGCGCCATTTGCACAAGAGATGCTCTTCGTTATGATTTCTTAATAGCTGAGAAGGTAAAGTAATTTAACTTTTGTCAGTTTATCTTTATAATGTGGTCACAGGAATGTAGAAAACAATGTTATATGCTTTAATAGAAAAAAATAAAATGCATAACAAAACTATAAAATACATCATCAGTTTACAATATATCCAGCATTGATTCACATGTGGACAAAATTGTTGGCACCCCTAGGTCAATGAAAGAAAAACCCAAAATGATCACAAAAATAACTTGAATCTGACAAAAGTAATAGTAAATAAAAATTCTATTAAAATATTTAATTGTTAAGCAGGCCTGGACAAAAATGATGGTACCCCTGAAAATAATGTGACCAAAGGGACATGTTAAATCAAGGTGTGTCCACTAATTAACACCACAGGTGTCTACATTGTTGTAATCAAACAGTGAGCCTATATATACACTATATGTACAACTGGAGCAGTTTGCTCATGAGGAGTGGGCCGAAATACCTACTGTGAGAGACACAAGTCTCATTGACAGTTACAGGAATCATTAGATTGCAGTGATTGCCTCATAAGGTTGTGCAACAAAATAGTGAATTAGGGTTATCACCATTTCTGTCCAGACCTGTTTCATGAGTTTATTTATTAAAATAATTATGTTGAATCATGGTTGAAAAGCAATGTCTGACTTTCTTTTTTATTTTTACTTTTGTAAGGCTCAAGTTAGTTCTGTGAACATTGTGGGTTTTATTTCATTAACCAAGGGCTACCAACGTGTATGTCCACATGTGTATGTCCACATGTCCACATGTGTATGTTTCAGTACAGTACAACTTCATAGCAGGTCTATTGCTAAATGTAAAAATTATTTTATCAAAAATCAATTATTTGATTAATTAAACAATATAAACAAAAGTGTGAGTACACCATATGTTAAATCTACAGAAGCCCTCCTCATCGTAATTTGATCTATTTTTTTTTTTTATTTCAATATATATATAAATGTTATGGACATTGAGATCATTGACAAACATACATACCTAAAACATGCATACTAAAAGCAGAACCTGCTTTTTTCAAATTTCTTTTCTTATTTTGTGATTAAGTGGGCTCCCAGATAGCAGTAAATGTTACATGTAGCAAGTCCATAACAATAACAAAACAGTTATTATATAAGTTATTATATTATATATTTGATCCAATACTACGGATTTATCATGCTCTATATATCACTCAATGATGGCAACAGTGCAGTTGTCTATTCTTCACATGCTATGAGTTCACATGTTATGGATGCCTTGGCCTTTCATACCAGTTGGTAAGAAAGAGATAGATGAGACTTGCTGGGGTGTGACTTTCCAAAGGCCTTACATTCATTGGCAGCCCCACAAATGCTCGATTTAGGCAGTTACACAGGGGTGAACACCCAGCAAAAGCTTTTCACATAACATTTTAACAGCAAAACCTTTCTACCATGCAAAACTCTTTTACAAACTTGATTTAAACATTAAGCAGATTTAAATCAGTGTTTCACCTTTTATTTGTATGTATGTGTGTGTGTTTCTATTGAGTATTTTCCCCAGGTCTCTTTAGTAGGTTTCCTGTTCTTGCTTGGCCTTTATGTCTCCTCCCTGGCCTCTTGCATGGGCGGTCTGTATGGAGCACCCAGGGTTCTGCAGTGCATTGCCCAGGAGAGAGTTATTCCAGCACTTGCTTTCTTAGGAAAAGGGGTGTGTACTCGCATAGTTTTGGAAGACACTACATTTTTAAAAAGCAGTTTAGAAACAAAAAACATCTTTGGTTGAACAAAGATGAACTATGATGTAGAGCAGGAGCTCATGTTTGTACAGTTGATCCTGTTGTAGTTTAGAAAAAAGAATGGAAAGATTTAGCTATTATTGTGTTTCTCACCAAAACTGCTTTCTCTCAAAAATTAGACAAGACAGGAGACCTGGAACTGAGGGCACTTTATGGACGTATTCACGTTAATTTCAGTGTTGTCTTGATTTTTCTTCTAGAGAAACAAATGTATCTCAGAAAAAGATTCAACTCCTAATTATGGGTTAATAAAGTGTTCAAAGAAGTTGTGAATGGGCAAAAATGGTTTAAATATGGCTTTTAAAATACTTGCATATCCTTTCTCTTGCCCTTACCATGTCTGGGCAGCCTGTCTGTTGATTAAATGCAGACCTGAGACATCTCACCTCAAATCAAAGCCCCAGAACAAAAGCAGGAAGCAAAGTCAGGGCCAGCCCAAGTTGCCCTGGCTCACAGCCACACAAAACCAGCACTAGAAGCAAGGCAGCAATTACATTGCCTTCATCAGACACAAATACTTATATAATATAGAGAACCAGAGGCCAAAGACAATGTGGTTGAAAAGGTTTAACTACTGAAGAGTCCAGCTGGGTTAGAGTTCAGAACATACATTTCCTCTCATGCAATATGCAAATAAAATATAAATGAAAATGTAATTTAATAAATGTGTATTAAATAAAATCTGAAATCACGACATTTCATATTGGTATTATATATGCACATATAAAGGACAATTATCAGAACCAAACTGGAGTACAGCTGCATTGTCTATGGATCGGCACGGAAATCATATCTCAAAAAGCTAGATACAGTCCACCATCTGGAAATCAAATTGGCTCTGGGGGCACACGGCACATCCCCGTCCAAAGCCTCTACACAGAATAACAAGAACCACCATTAGATTAAAACTGGCACTACAATACACAATTAGAATAATGGGAAATCCAGGAAATCCAGTATATAATACTGTAATCCCATCACACTCTTCTATTAAAATCAAAATCAACATGCTACAGCCTTTTGGAACCCAAATAAAACATCTCATAGATGAAATAAAGATACTGTAGTACACCTCAAGATGATGGCCCAAAGTTTACTACAGTATAACTCCATGGGAATTCAAGGAGCCAGGGAAAAACATCCTTTTCGACCTTGCTGAAGGAAAGAAAAGCAGTACACACCCAAATGTATATGCCAACAAAATCCTAAAAATCAGGGAAAAACATCCGTCCTACATTTTCACAAACAAATTTGACAGAACAGAAAAACTACATCTGCCTGCCTCCATATTCACAGCAAAACCACATGCCATACAAATGGCATATACAAATACAAATTTGCCTAGGATACCCATAAGAGGAAGATAATATGCACTGACTGAAAATCATGAAATTATGCATAGCAGACCATCAAACTATTAACAATATACAAAGAACTATCCATAGACTAACTTGGACTACAACATAAAAGTTGGGTACCGGGACACAGTGGAATAAGTGGAAATGAAAAGACAGATAAACAGAAAAATAATACAAGACACAACAAATGCAAAAAAAACCCTGTTACAGATATAAAACCAACAATAAATATATACATCAAGGAAAGATGGAAATCTACGTGGAACATGCAGACAACAAACAAACTACATGAGATACATCCGAATATAAGCAGCACACCAAGGAAAAGGAATAGATCAAGTAATTCTGACAAGATGCAGAATAGGCCAAACAAAACTTACTCTCCAGCAGCTAATAAAAGGAGAGAACATACCAACATGTAAAAGATGTCGAACACAGCTGACTATAAAACGTATCTTGTTCAAATTCCCCAAATACACCAAAGAGAGACAACAACTGCAAATACCTGGAACCATTACAGGAAACCTTTAACCAAGAAGACACACGAACAATTCTAAACCTCCTGGCTAGAATAAAAAAATAAAGCAAAAATATAGAACATAAATAGACAGTAAGGAAAAGAAAATGGAACTGTAAATCACAAAATCTGCCATACATAACACCTAAAGTGTATAAAGTGGCATTATTAAAAACAAATGAATAAGTAAATAATTAGTATTATATATGTATTTGTGTGGAAGTTGTGCAATTTAAGTGTATTGAATAATAAAGTGGATTTTAATAATAAGTATATTTACTATATTATATCAATCTATACTTTTATTATTACCAAGCAAAAGTATTATTTTATTTTAATTTAAACAGATGACTAAAATGCCATTCAAAATGGTATTCAGACCATGTACATTCATTGATTTCTTTATTTGTAATTCTATCTTATTGTAGTCAGGTGCATCCTCTCTGTTTTAAATGACCTTAAAATATAAATGGAACTCCAACTTTAAATTAACTGGACATTGGCATATACCTGGTTTTGTAGGGAAAAAATGTTGCATTTATGGGTCTCAAAAGATATCTAAAGTTTTAATTGTTTGTACAACTACAATATTTTTCAAGTATTTACTTAGCCAGCTGTTGACAAATTTAACTAGCTGGTTAAATAAAAACAACTTGGGAGGAAGGGCCTTGATCAGTGGGGAATGAAAGAAGCCTACAAACTTTTCTATGCTCTATGCAGTAACTAGAGATTCTGGTTGATTGACAGCCACCTCTGCAGCAATTAAATAATGTATTCTGATAACCAGGTTGTACAAAATCATGCAAACTGCAGTTAAATAAAATAGAATTTTCAAGAGAAGCAATATTATTGATGAACTATTCATACCAGTTCAGGCTGGTGAAACAAAAATATGTGCAAATAGACTACAGTTTATAATTGTAAAACTTTCACGGCCAATTACATAACACTATACTAACAGGCTATCTATCTATTCAACAGAAAGGCCCCAACAAAACTCCAGTGGCAGCAATTTGTCTAACAAGCCTGATTTCAATGGCTTTCATCTTCATTGGGCAGGTCAACATCCTGGCACCAATAGTTACCATTAACTTCATGCTTACCTACAGCGTTATTGATTACTCCTATTTTTGTGTAGCCATGAGCTACAAACTGCAAGTCAAGGAACAGAGACCGCTAATCAAAAGACCCAGCGGAAGGAAACCACTAGTGACAACTTCATACCCATATTATGGAAGCAATGGTACATTAAACAATCCAAGCAAAGGCACGTTGCTAGAGTTTACTAAAGACATGAACCAGATATTTCCATCACCCGACAATGACAATACAGGGGAAGAAAAAGCCTCCAACCCTGTGACCAAAGTTTGGGGAAGGAAATCAAAAATTCCTGCTAAAGAAACACTAAGCTGCAGTTTTGGATTGGATTTGAACAGAAATAACTTTTCACACATGGCAAAAAATGAAGGGGACTTTGAACAAAACATCTTCCCAGATGATGAGACCAGCAGCCAGACTGAACTGTTCGAGTCAGAGCCAGGATGGGAGAGGAGACTTTCTCTGCCACACCAAAGTTCAATTGAACTCAATCAGTTACCAATGGAGACAACAGATATAAATGGTAATTAATACAACTGTGTTTTATGACTAAAAGTATTTAAACACTAATCCTATTTGTAGTTTTTAAATTTATTAGTAAATGTGTGTCAGGTTAAAAATATATTTGACAATTATATCCTTACAGCCTAATGACAAACAATTGGGTGAGCTCAAATCATGTGCATAAAGGAAAGGCTTATAAAGATTCTTGTAGATTAAGTTCAATTAATTTATTTATATAGTGCATTTTACAACAGTACATTGTCACATAGCAGCTTTACAGAGTAAAAAGCCTTTAAACCCCCAGAGAGCAAGCCGAAGCGACAGTGGCAAGTAAAAACTCCCTGTTATGTTGTTATTTTAAGGAAGAAACCTTGGGAGGACCAAGACTCAGTGGGGGACACATCCTCCTTGAGCAGCCGGGCAACAACAACAGTGTAGGACAGCCATGTTCAGATAGTGTCGAGAGTGGGTGACCATATTTACCAAATGGAAAAACTCTTTAACAACTGGAAAACTATATGTAAGTCCATTAAGGGGGTCCTGCAGGACCGCCAGTCCAATTAATATCCAGGTTCCATCCAGTAATCGTCATAGCCACAGTGCTTAATCAGAGCCATGGATTAGTTATGTAATTGGAATTCTGATTGTGTCCAACATCAGTGCCAAATTTTACAAATTATTTTATTCTTTTGATAATGGACACTATTTTTTCAGATCTGCTTAATGATCTTGTAAAGAACATTTAATGAAAAATTCAAAATATTTCCATACAAATGTGTGGATTGGTGCAATTTAATAATAACCCCATGGTTTAATATTGGATGTGATGAACTATCCACAATTTTTGGCCATATGATGTACCTTGCTCAGTAGATAATATTTACATGGAAGTTAGATTCCACATTTTTAATTGAATGTTTTGTTAATTTATTAGTTATTCTTTGTTTATTTTTTATTTAATTTTATTTTTTGCAGATTCCAAACCAAGACTGGAAGAATCAGATATTCGTCCAATTCCAGATTCATGTTACGCCAGGTTTTGTAACCACTGGGTTTCATTTATTGGTGTAAGTATGCATTGTAATGCTTGAGCAAATATAAGAAACATACATTTATGTAAAACTAGCCCCTTCTCTGCCCTGCTCTGCCAGAGCTTGTAATGACATTTCCTGCAAATTGTGTAAACGATAATTTATGCATAATTGATTGCGTCTACTTTTTTCTTACTGAGAAAAAAATACAAAAATAAACACAAACTTCCACTTTACCTAAATATAAGTTTATTATGTGCGCAACAGCACTTACCATTCTTGGCCACCAATCACTGCTATCGCTTGAACCACATAGAGGTTGTGAGACATCTTGACATCAAAAATTTCAAATGTTGTAATCGAAGCAACGGTGTGAATTGGTATAGGCACACAAAGCCTTTCATGCTTATTTATATGATGATGCATTATGTTTCTCTGTAGGCACTGTGCTCTATTTTTATAATGTTCATCATCAAATGGGAATACGCTTTGGCAAATATCAGTGTTGCCCTCCTTCTGTTTCTCTACATTGGAAACACAAGCCCAGGTCTGCCACCAGGTAAAAAGTAGGATTATTTCATTAGTAGCGTTGTAATCTGAATCATAAGATTAATGATTAAGATTCATTAATCATTAATTAATGATTTTTCATTTATGACTTCAATCAGTTTTAATCTTTGTTTATTCTAATATGTATGCAGCTATTCATGTTACAGTATCCTGTTATGTCCAGTAAGAATAGAACATTCTCTTCACCGTCTGTGTGGTTATGTAGAGCATTTGGTTATTCCTAAAGTTCAGTCTGTTGGGCAGCTGGTGGGAATTTGTTTTATAATAGGTTGATGTGAGTTTCTCAACTATGTGATGTATTAAGTTATTCCAGTGCCCAGCTCCTACCTCATCATACAGTATATTTATGAAGAACATGTAGTATTTTATTTGCCTGTAGTATGTAACATGAAGTATTTTATTAAGTGTTTAGAAGTTTTGCAAGTTTTAAATCTAACAACGTACTTAATTAGAAATATTTTTATTCGTCAATTTCAATAATATTCTGTATAGTTCACTTTTTTTTTTACTTTTTCTTCATTGTTTATTTCATTAATGTATCAAACTAAAAATAAACTAGTGCTTTTTTACATCACAATTGTTTTTGCTTATTTTTATTACCTTTTCTATTTTATAAATGTACATTTAATGTGTGGTTTCGTTTACAGGTACCGCAGCACGATTTGGCTTTTTTCAATGGATGAAGAGCTCTTTAAGTAACCTGTGCAGGTCTGGCCCTAATTCCTTTTTTAATTATTATTGTCATAATATTATTTGGTCTCATTTATTTAAAGATTTTCTTTATTACGTTAAGCCAAAGGGACTAGGAAAATAAAAATCTCTGTCTTGGTGACTTGACATTTTCAGTTGTATTGCCTTTAATACCTTTTGGTAATTAATGTATTCTCCTCCAGCAAAAATGGGATTCTGCAAGACCAGATTGTTGTAACACCATCTTTGTCAGCAGTTGGAATGAAAACTAAACAGTTAACAGAGGAAAACTCAGACTTTGCATTCCGAGACCGTTACCACCACTCTTCAGTTATTACTACCACAAATGAATTGGTCAGTCCTCAACTCCACTGACATTCTTCTTCTTAACCTGAGGTGAAATGTTATGAAAGCTGTGAACTAAATGTTTCAGTTTCACTTCATACAGAAACTGTGAAAACTATATTAGAGTGATCTGACTTTAGTGTCCTTGTACTGTTATTCTTGAGTGATATTTACGTAAATGAGGTTCAAAAAATACCATGATATTACTTTGTGACTGTTAAGAAATTTGTTAGATGTTTA
Organism: Corydoras sp. C115; assembly: GCA_019802505.1. Lineage (NCBI taxonomy): Eukaryota > Metazoa > Chordata > Actinopteri > Siluriformes > Callichthyidae > Corydoras > Corydoras sp. C115. The sequence goes on from JAFMOC010000001.1 coordinate 4,178,647, forward strand.
TTTTTTCTGGGTATGCTTCTGAAAATGGAGGAGCTCTACTTTCAGGTGAAATCCAGCATCTTGCCATTTATTTTAATACAGTTGCTCTGTTGTGTTTGAGCCACTCGCACCAGTGTAACACACCAACACAACACCACTGCATTCGTGTCACATTCGTGCTCTGTGGGTTCTGTAGGTGTTCTAATCATTACATACAGAGTAAATGGGAAAAACAAAGTATTCAGCAAAACACATGGACTACAGTATATAATTGTAGAACTACTACGTGCATCTATTAGATGAAGCTGAGTGGAAACATGGTTATGTATTTAATAATGTAGCCTGTGTGCTTGTAAACTTACTTATTTCAATATAAAATCAGATGCATGTGTAAAATAATGTTTAAATAATTAGTTTTTTGTCCTTATACCTTTTTATTAAAGGACAGTTTGCCGTGAAACTATTAACTACACTGATAACCACTATTTTTTTTCAAACTGTGAATATCTGGTTAGAGTGGTCTGACTAACAATGGTCTGGTACTAAGTTGTTCTAAAGTAAAATTTAAATTGGGTTTACAATGGATTAATTTCTATGGATTAATTTGTGACTGATTTTTTAAAAATCTGTTTGTTTTTTTGGCTGAAAATACAGAGGAGAGAATGTACCTTGCCATGCATTTTGGACAACTGTATACTTCCAATTTGTTTGAAACAGTTTTAAAAAAACCTTACAGATTGACTGTGCCCAAATGCACATAGCAAGATTAGTAAGAATTAAGTAATCATGGTTTAAGAATGTGACTGGCCCACACAGAGATCTAAGCTTAACCCTACTGACTATAAACTGAACAGACCTCCTTGTCCAACATCAGTGTTGGAACCCACAAATGCAAAAACCTTAGGTTGTCATAATAGGTCCTGTATGTGTATTATATAGGTATTCTAATAAATTATATATTTTTACAGACTTGTACAAAAATATGAGTACCTATGATGAAAGTCCAAGTCTTATAGATATGTGGTAAATAATTTGCTATATCCTCTACAAAAAATAAACATTTTATTTCAAATTACAGTTGTAATTTACTGGCTTTAACATTCTGTAGGTGGGAAAGGGAATTGCAGATGTAATGTTTTTGTTTTGTTATATTTAGGAAGTCAAGATATTTTTGAATAAGATTGACTGAATAGCAGTTGTGTTCTATTCCAAGGTCCTTAATTGAAGTTGAGTTTAAAGCTCTGTAGTTCCATTCTGGGCCACTGGATTTCCTTTTCACCAAAGTCATCAAAACCAAATCTTTATAGACATATCTTGACTTGTCTAAATTTGGCAGGATTTAAAAATAATTTGCACAGAACTACTAATATTTATGAAAACATTTACTGTCATTATGTTTCATAAAGTTCATAATAGCTGTGTATAAGCAACAGATACAACTAATGAGAAAAAATCAACTATGAAAAGTCACAAATGAATTTGTAAAGAAAATCAAACATGAGTGCATCACTTCAGGTCCTGTTCTTAAACATAAAGAGACCATGTTTCGTTTTTGATTCACCCAGCACCTTTTGTCTTTTGTGGTGGTATGAGTGCCTCAGCTGCTGCAGCATACATGGGACATATTTTGTTTCATTTAAATATTTTCCTTTTCTTCATGCTTATTTTTTGTTTGTGAGTGACTATAGGATGAAATGAGTGTCAAAATGAGTTTGTGTATACCTTTTTGTATAGTGCAATAAATTATGAATACAATTCTTGCAAAAAATATTGTCTAACTTTAAACAGATTTTGACTAATATTAGCAGTAGTATTAATGGTACATGTTAAATAAGTGTTTATTCATTCATTCATTATCTCCCGCTTTATCCTCTATTAGGGTCGCGGTGGGGTTCCCCATGCCCATCCAGGGGAGAGCATCTCAGGCGCTGGGCATATAGACCCAGGACAGGGCGCCAATCCATCGCTGGGCACACACTCACTCAGACAGACACACTCTATATGGGGAAATTTTGAGAATTCAATTGACTTGATCCATGTTTTTGGACTGTGGGAGGAAACCGGAGAACCCGGAGGAATCCCACGCAGACACGGGGAGAACATGGAAACTCCACCCAGATGGGGATACGAACCGGGAATCCCTAGCGCTGAGAGGCGAACGTGCTAACCACTAAGCCACCGTGCCGCCCCTAAATAAGTGTTTAGTTTCTGTTATTATTAAAATTTTACAATGATTTGACTATTATGGCATCTACAACTATAATGTTGTGTGAAGGTGTTTTGTAGCTGTTCTTAGACTTATTATAACGATTAAACAAAAGAATTATGAGTGATTAGGATGGAGATTAGCAGGTTGTTATTATTGTAGCTGGTGGCTTATGTTTATAGCAGTGCTTCTCAAATAGTGGGGTGTGGTGCATAACAAGAAATCACAGAGCAAGTGATATTAAGTGAACTGAACAAATTCGTTTCTGTTACAAACTAAAAAACAAAGTTAATAAAATGATTCTTTGTTCTAGGTTGATCTATACTTCTTTCTGTTTTGTTTTCTTTATTGTTAATAAGGATACATTGTTATAAAAGAGCTGTATTTATAACAAATTTATAGACAAATTATACTACAGCGGCGTGTAAAAATACTTTTTCACCCCATTTTTGATAAATTTGGGGGGATAAATCATGTGTGGGGGGCGCAAAATGTTTTCTTCTTCCTAGGGGGGGGCTTAACAGAAAATAATTGAGAATCACTGGTTTACAGGGGAGAACAGTGGGGTTAAGTCAGTGCTTCTCAAATAGTGGGGCGCGCCCCCCTGGGGGGGGTGCAGTGCGGTGCCTGGGGGGGTGCAGTGCGGTGCCTGGGGGGGCGCATAACAAGAAATCACAGAGCAAGTGATATTAAGTGCATTGAACAAACCCTCAAGAGACAACATGGAGAAATATTTAACAGAGATGAGGAGAGAAAGGTGGAGAGACACGAAGATAACGAGAGCAACAAAAGTCAACCGAAAGTTAAAACGAGGAAAGTGTATGTAGCGCTTGGTAACTGAGGTGGGAGACGAAGAAAGACCGGCGTGTCTTCTGTGTCTTTAAATGTTGGCAGCGGACAGCGTGAAATAAATGAAGGCGTCACTTAAAGACATTACACTGCAATCAAGCTGATAACCGCTTGAGTTTTTAATCGAAAACGTGACGCGACAGCAAGCAATTATAACGCTTTATGAAAGCTACATCAGAAAAGCTGTGCGCTGCAGAACGGGCGCATTGTAGACATTAGTTCTGACTTACTCAAAAAACAAAACAAAAAAAAAAACAGCACAAATTGTTGTATTCATTTTTGTTTTGCAGGTCAAAGTGTTAATAAATTGTGCTCCTGAATTAATGTTGCTGATGAATTTGAATTTATTATTATTTATTGATTTTATATCATTTCATTTTTCAGTATCAAATGCCAGTCAGTTCAAAAATATTTCTAGTTTAAATAAGGATTTCATTGGTTTCTTTTACAAACTAAAAAACAAAGTTAATAAAATTATTCTTTGTTCTAAGTTGATCAATATTTCTTTCTTTTTTGTTTACTTTATTGTTAATAAGGAGACATTGTTATAATAACAATGTGTCTGTGTCTGTGTGGGTTTCCTATGGGTGTACTTAGAACAAATTTATAGACAAATCATACTACAGTGGGCGTGTAAAAATACTTTTTCATCCCATTTTGTCATGTACGGGGGGGGGGGTGAGTGTGCATGTGTGTGGGGGGGGGCGCAAAAAGTTTTCTTCTTCCTAGGGGGGGCTTAACAGAAAATAATTGAGAATCACTGGTTTATAGGGGAGAACAGTGGGGTTAAGTTGAGAATGGCGGTTGTAAACGACCCCTGCGATCTCCTGGGGGGAGATGGGGTGAGTGGGTTGGGAATGATTCCGGCGTGCGGCGGGAGGGGAGGAGTTTTTCTGCAGCCGGGATGTGTGTGGTACGGACTGGTGTTTCGTTCTGAATGTAAAAAACCCCTCTCTTTCTTTCCACCACACATCCCCAGAATGCGGCTGTAACCACGCACCAGTCAACACGTGTAGGAGCACTGAAACACGCTTTCCGATGCTGACCGGGATCACCTCGACGTGTTTCTTAGCAATTCGAAAATCTCTGAGTACTTGAGTTACTTCATCATGAAAGAGCGCGCTTGGGGTGTGATGTTAATGTTAAAGTTGTTGCTCAGTTTTTCTCTCTCACGACAAGCGAGTGGTAGTTCCAACGCAAGTGAAGTTGCATTTGTCAGCACCGCTGATTCAGAAGACTCGACCGGTGTTTCAGCTTCCTCTGCTGCAGGCTTCAGTGAAGAGGCGGCGGGATTCGAACCCGGGACCTCAGCCGCTCTGTCAGAACTTCAACCCAGACTTACAGACACGGAAGCACCGACCGGTGAGAATCAGCTGCACAAGTGTGCATTTCAGCATTGATACGCATAAAGAGTGTTTAAAAATGATATTTCTAAACTTATATGCTGGTTTTGCGACCATACAAACAAATTGGTAAACAAACTTAATTTATAATACATATAATATTCATTATCTTCCGCTTTATCCTATATTAGGGTCGCGGTGGGGTTCTCCATGCCCATCCAGGGGAGAACGTTTCGGGCGCTGGGCAGATACACCCAGGACAGGGCGCCAATTTATCGCTGGGCACACACTCACTCACACAGACACGCACACATACACATTCTATATGGGGTAATTTGGAGAATTCATTTGACTTGGTCGATGTTTTTGGACTGTGGGAGGAAACCGGAGGAAACCCACGCTGACACGGAGAGAACATGGAAAATCCACCCAGATTGGAATTCGAACCGGGAATCCCTGGAGCGAACGTGCTAACCACTAAGCCACCGTGCTGCCCTAATATAATAATATTATATATATATATATATATATATATATATATATATATATATATATATATATATATATATATATATAATAAATTATATATAATATAACATTTGTGTTTAGCTTTTAAATTGATACAGCAAATAACTAATCGATTAAAGTAAATTTATGAATGTTTACTTTTCAGCGAATGGCAAATTCAACCGGTCAACAAATATAAATGTTTTTATATTGAGTTCATTCACTATTTGAGTGGCCAAAATGGGGAAGGGGGTGAATTAGGTGACACAAATTCAGTGCTATGCATTACTTTGTGCAATAAATATTCAAATAAGAGATCAACATAATTAAGTTAAATGATGATATTCATATGTTGTAAGCATGTGTATTAAGTACTTTGGTCATGTTCACTAAAGTTATTTAATGCTGCTGATGCTAGGGTGGAGAAGGTTGTAGTACTTAATATGTGCTTAATATCATTTGAACTGAAAGACTGGGGTGTTTACTCCAAAATTCATTTAAATGTAAAAATATTTAAGCTGGCGGCACGGTGGCTTAGTGGTTAGCACGTTCGCCTCTCAGCGCTAGGGATTCCCGGTTCGAATCCCCATCTGGGTGGAGTTTCCATGTTCTCCCCGTGTCCGCGTGGGTTTCCTCCGGGTTCTCCGGTTTCCTCCCACAGTACAAAAACATGGATCAAGTTAATTGAGTTCTCTAAAAATTGCCCCATATAGAGTGTGTTTGAGTGAGTGAGTGTGTACCCAGCGATGGATTGGCGCCCTGTCCTGGGTCTATCTGCCCAGCGCCCGAGACGTTCTCCCCTGGATGGGCATGGGGAACCCCACCGCGACCCTAATAGAGGAAAAGCGGGTGATAATGAATGAATGAATGAATATTTAAGCTAACAGCAAATGCTACATTCAATATGCCCTTTAAATCAAAATTTACTGATGTGCTGTGATTGAGAGTGCTTTTATGAAGCTCAAACAAAAAATATTCTATAAACTCTTAATTGCAGTCATTAGACATATTTCATATTAATACAAATACTGCTAATTTGTGTTAAAGTCTAACCTGTAAACTAACAGCCTTTGGCTAATTGTATTACTGTAAAGCATAAAGCCCTTAAGATACAGTTCTTCGTTAGCTTGTTTTTTCTTCATAATAGTTTTTAAAATTTTCAATTAAGTGTAATTGAAATTGTGTTATTACCAATGATTATTTATAAGTGTTTTATGACCTGGATTATTTAAACTCTCAAAATATTTTTAGTTTGTAGGATATATAATAATGGTGTTTCAATTCTGTACTTCTGATTGTTTGGTCTGCATGTAATCATACAATCATACAAAAACTCTTGATATTGTCCAATAAACACAATGTGTTTTATAAAATTATGCGGTCTGGTCCAGAGTGGTCACAGTTTATATAAAAGTAATACATTAACGGTAATACGACTTTTAAAAAATGAACATTTCTAAAACTAAATAGGTAAAGTTACACAAGATACTTTCTTTCACACATGATAAAAAAACACGTTTCTTTGTGCATTGGCTATATTCTTGATGGTAACATTAAGCTCTTGTACACATTGAGAAGTATATATATTAAATATTTTAAAATATTTAATATCTACAAGCCATAAAACTTTAAACCATTAGTTGTCCTACTTACAATTACTCAATGTGTAGTAGAAATATAATATTATTTCCCTTGTGTTTTTGTATTACAGTAACCCACAGAAGAAAAGGTTCACTAAGTTTTATGAATGAACAATAAAAGCAGGAACACTAAGCACTAGTATAATAAATTTACTGGCCAAGAGCATACTATGAATGGAAGAAATTATGTAATTCTACAGCAATCCATTTTAGACTGGCTTTAATTTAACATTCAGAATACTTTAGAATAAATATGAACTAGAAACTTGATTTAAATTACATGTAATTAAGAAATAAAATGAGCAGCGATATAGTTTCAGGCAAAAAAGCACTTGCTTGCTTTTTGGTATAAAAGTACAAGATGGCAAATTTGCTTAAAATTCTGAAAGTAAGCCTGATGAATGAGAGGAGCACCTTGTTAGGTGGGGATCAAGATCGATTTGTTCGGATAGGATGGAATTTGCTCAGTTTAAGTTAAGATGGTCAGGACTACCACAATTGACGCACATTTACAACACTGCAGGTGGGTGGATAATAATTTTGGTATGCATATTTTTTTCGGCAGCCCGATACAATTAATTTCTGTGAAATTACCAAAAAACAGCTGGAAAAAAATGACTCCTTATCTCCACAGGCTTGGCAAGAATGGAATTTCCAGCATTCCTCGAAAATTCAGTAGCATATCATATTTTACTGATTTATGTTGATTTTTTTGAGGGTTAATCCTTGAGAAGGGTGATTTTTTTTTCTTTTTCTTTTCTCGATAATGTTTGGAAAATGCATCTCAATTTGTGACGGTCAGAAATTGTACTACAAACTTTTGAGGTTCAGTAATAGCTCCAGAGTGTACATTAATGGTCCTCCATCTTAACCTTGTTTCTGACAAATAATGATATAAAGCACAGTGACATTACAGGTGGGAGCAATTTAGCATCTCCATTCACCTAGTAGCATGTTTTTGGACTGTGGGAGGAAAATCACACAGACACAGGGAGCATCTTGTCCCCCTCAGTCAAAATCAAACCCAAGCTTTTCCTCTGAGCAGAGCATGCTAATCACTACACTAAACTTGGATTTTAATTTTAAATAAGAACAAATTCACTTCATATGCACTTACTGTAGGGTGTACTAAATTGTGGTGGGTATTGCATTGTGTATATTCCTTGTTTTCAATTCATTTTATGACCTTAATGTTCTTAAATGTTTTTAAAAAAACTTTACCAGTTAAACTGTTATTTGTTTGAAGTCATTGTGAGTTCTGTTTATCTAAATATTTTCCGCATTGTTTTTAGGTATGCAAGCATATAATTTATTTCCCATTCAGTTATTATACAAAAGAGTGATATCCTCTTGATTAGGTCCTTGTGTTATGATTACATTGTTGCTTGTGTATGAACCAGTGTATGTTTAGAGTAACTTTTTTGTATTGTAGCGGGGACTTTGCTAGGTCAGCGTAAGGAAGGAAACAGCTATTCCCAAAGGGTCAGGTCACCTCCATTTTTAGGGTTTTAACTTTTGTTAGCTTCGACAGGTTTGGCTGCCAAATGTACTCCACCCACTCTTTACATCCTCTGTTACTTCAGAAAACATCTTTTGTGAAGTTCCTGAGATTTTGAAAGTGGTTAGAGCACGAAGGATGACATTTAAAATGTCCACTTAATAATTAAACTCTTGTGCAGCATGAAATTGGTGTTTACATGCATTAAGGCTATGAAAATGTCATACTAAATACAAACTCACTTCTGAAAGATTTATACATTTGAAAAATGTAACCAACACTAATATCTTTTAAATGAATTAGATTGAACCTGAATTTTAGACAAAAATATATAAAGAAATTTTAATGTATTTACCTTTAGGACCAATGCCCTCTAAATTATTTTAAAACAAGGAACAGAAGAAACAAGTTTCCTTTGAATTATGTTGTTTTTCGAAATGGTTATTATTCTCTCCAAAGGAGAAGTCCCAGCTACATATACCTATACTTATTCTATAGCCATGTCAATCAAGCAGAGTCAAGAGATGTCTATGAAGCCTTGGCATAAGGATTAGCAATGTTATACCTAAATAAACATAGATTCCAATTAAAAAGATGTCACTTTTTAAAATTTTTAATAAAATTACAGGTTATTGACTTTATTGACTTTCATTTACTGTTTTAAAATTTTTTGGCTTGTTCATGTTTTAACTTTAATGATTCAATTATTGCATTACTCTCAATCGATGATTTATATCTCTGTTTTTTAGCCACTGATCGGAGCACATTTGGTGTCATCACTGAGAGCTGGACAATGAACATCAGATCTGAACTCCTGAACTCCAACTCAGATATTACTATTAATACAGTGACTGAGTGGGAGAATTCTTCTACAGTAAAAAACATTAGTGATGCCATTTTGATTTCAACATACGAGCAGCAGACTGCATCTAACTTCAGAACTGAACAAGACCTAACTTTGGCTAATCAGAATATGCAGGATAAGGTTACTACAGAGATGAATACTACAGAATCCATTTCACAGGCAGACGGCACCTACATGTCCACCACTGTTAACCGTGCTGGTGGGCGCACACTTCTGTCCGTCATTTCTTCTAATATGTCTCTTTACACAGAGAAGTCTAGGGCCTTAAAGACTGATGCTGTTACTGAGCCTGTGGGGACATTGGGCTACCCAGAGAACAGCATGTCAACTGAGTCTTACCCGGCTAAAGTGACAAATGACTATACAAATTCCACTCAGGAGGAGGTTTCAGAGGATTCTCATGTGTCCCAGATTGCACATTCTCAGTCAAGTATTTCAAGTACGTCCAAAGAATCGGAAGTAGAATTCACACCAGAGACGGTCCACTCCGACTCGACACCTTTGGTCACTGTGACGAATTTTGTGGGTGAGACAAACAGCTCGACTAATTCAACCAACAGTGAGATTTCTTATACTTCATTTGTGTTTCCAAAGGATAATCACACTAGCTTGTCGCACCAGGAAACTAAGACCACCGATATTCCATTGGTATCTGTCAGTAAAACAATGCAAGAGGAAACTAAGGCTTCTGTAATGGAAACCACTACTGTAGACCTGAACACTGCTTCCTCAAAACTCTGGGATATCACCACTAATAAGGAGGAGTCTACAACCAGATTTCTGTCTACCCATGTCAGCTTTGTATCCACTCACATGCCTGTTGTTTCTCAAACCACACATCCTCCAGTGTTCACAGAGGTTCACAGCACAACTTCTGGACAAGTCACACAGAAGCCACGTGTTACAGAGGAAGACACAAGTGTCCTTGTTACTGTCACCACAATATCTAGTTCTAGTTCTGTAGCACCACTTACAACAACTAATGTTCAGTCTAAAGCCTCTGAGACTCCCCTTTTAACCAGCACCAGACCTGCAACAGAAACTACTCCAAGAACTGCAACGACCATTACTATACAGTCCCATCTTACTTCTGGATCAACACACCGCTTTTTGTCTCCCAGCTCATTACAAACTGAAGGGGTTACTACAGCTGTAACCACACCTCACTTAGAGACGAGCACTACTTCAACAAATAATCATGCGACACAAACAACACAAAACGGATGGACCAGTGGCTTGTACCGGAAGAGCACCCCTACCACGAGTACCACAGTTGTAACCACAGAAAAGTACACCAATACAGAGGTCACAACCACTCAGAGGCCTATCAAGTCAACCTTAATGCCTGGTAAGAATTATAAACTTTTTTTTTTTTACTTTGTTTCATGGAGTTCTCCACGGTGATTTATTCAGATGTGTAGTTAATACCGACTTTATACATGCTGCCTTATTGTTTTGACTTGTTTTCCACAGTTCAAATACCTGTTAAATTGAGTAATTGTGTTCATATATACAGTACTTTTATTCCAACTCAATGTTATTTAATCTGAATAAAAAATAAATAAAATGTAATATAATTAATATTTAGTCCTTACTGAATAACCCTACTGACTGTTCCTACATCATTTGGTTCACTTCCCACAACTGTGTTTCAACAGCATAAGAATAGAACTGAAGTCATCTTTACAGATGATTGACCTATGTGGAAGCATGTAATCGGAGAAAAACATGGCTCACAACACTGAATCCTATGGAACCAAATTTTACTTCTTTACAGTCAGAACATACATTGAATGTAAACCAGACTTTTGGTATTAAGAAAGATGGTATGATTGCAAAGTGTCAAATACTGAAATGAGATACCACAAAACATATAAAACATAATATCTTTAAAATCATTAGACAATTACAAATATGTCCTTATTTGAATTTATCCACACTCAAATACCTAGAAAAAGTTGCTAAATTAAAGATTTAAAGTACGAGTTTTTCTGAAATGAAAAAAAAAAAGAAAATTTAAATATTGTTCTGTAATTAGCCAATACTATTTGCATACAAATAGTTTGACATTTGATTATGTCCCTGAAATGTGCCAGGAGATATTGGAGATTTATGATGTTTGTCACAATCACAAAAAAGAAGAAAACAAAATATTAACTGGTAAAGAAATATATATATATATATATATATATATATATATTTCTTTACCTGTTAATGTTTTGTTTTCTTATTTTTTGTGATTGTGACAAACACTACATATTAAAGAAAAAAACAGAAAATTCTATAAACTTTTTGTCTATACATCACATTAATTTTTGGTTAAATCATAATTCAATTGCACTTTTTGTATATTGCATTTTTTTATGAATGTACATTAAATAACACTACTGTTTGACTTGTTTTTATTTCAGTGTTTTTGCTGTATTCAGTCTTAAACCTGAGTCCCCATCAAATGTAGCTTGATAAACATAATAAAATTATGGTATTTTGAATTTACTTATCATTCACAGTTAAGGGACAAACCTTAACTGTATTAATAATCAAAATACTGTTAGAATCTTACTCCTGATGAGCAATACTAGGATCTTTTTATTATGTTGTGCTCTTTCTATCTTAAGGTCACATTTGTGAGTCTCAGCCTTGTGCTAATGGAGGCAGGTGTGTGATGATTTCAGACAGCTACAGGTGTGAGTGTTCGAACTCATGGACAGGAAAGAACTGCACTGATGGTGAGAAGCTACATGCAACACGTACATGCAATACATCTCCACGTGGGGGCAGCAGTGTCTGTCATTATCCAGTCACATATGCTCTCTCTCTCTCTCTCTCTCTCTCTCTCTCTCTCTCTCTCTCTCTCTCTCTCTCTCTCTCTCTCTATATATATATATATATATATCGATTATGAGCCCTCCATCTCACCTCAAACCCTACAGTCATTAAACTTCTGTTGTATTACTATCTGCTTTATATCCATAAGAATAAAAACAAGAATGCAGAAACATGTTCCAATTGTTATGTTATTTTTTTTAACCACATTTTCTCTATAGTTCTGCTAATTCAGGATTTGAGCTATAAATCTGTACAATGTTAAAATTCTCAGTTGGTTTGTTTTAAACACTTATTTACTTGAGTCTGATTGGCTTTGCAGATGTCGATGAGTGTGTCATCCGTAGCCCATGTCCTCCAGTCTTAGTATGTGTAAACACCAGAGGCTCATTCAGCTGTGAGTGTCCACTGGGCTACGATCTACATGATGGCCATATCTGTTCACAAGGTAGGTGAATAGACTCCTCACAGTAAGCAGACAGAGTAGTACCCATTAAAATATATGGGACTGCTAAACTATATTACTATCATAATTCGTATTTTTAATTTCATTTTGGAATTAAAAATTTCAGATGTATTACACTGGGAAAGAAAAAGACAGGTGATTAAAAAAACAAGCCCAGACTGTGCTCCAAGAAGAGCACAGTTTAGGAACCCAAAAAACCCACCTTAAACACAGCACATATATAACAACATAGATCTCTCCATTGGCTCCCTGTAGCTGCTCGAATTCAGTACAAGTCACTGACTCTGGCCTACAGAACTATTTCTGGATCTGCCACTCTTACCTTCACTCTATCTTTTTAAAATACACTCCGGCTTGTTCACTTCGCTCTAGGGATGATTGTCGCCTGGTGATTCCACCTCATCGTGGAGCTAATTCTCCCTCTGTGGCATTCACCACTGCAAAATGGTGGAACGATCTTCCTAACTCTGTTCGGAAGGCAGAGTCACTTGGCATTTTTAAGAAACTAAAGACGCATCTTTTTAACAAACACCTGTTGTAGAAAAACTGATGGCTAAGTTCTGAGGCTTCTGATTTTCTGCCAGGTCCCTCTCAAGCTTATTTCTTCACTTGTAAAAATTCAACCTAACAAAAATGCTGACCTAGATTCCCACCATTGATTTTAAATATATAAAATACACATTTAACATTGCCATTACTCAACGGCGTTAAAAATTTCATTAACCTTTTATATCATTCTACAGTAAGGACATTCTTGGGGACATTCAGTGTAAACAGCTCTGTCAATCTGGGAAAGAATATCCTCGATGAGCTCCACAGAGAAATCCTCCATTTGGTACGTATGAATAAAAGCCTTTCATAGCAATTTTAACTACACATTGATGATTATACAAATACATGTTAAGAAATAAAGTCTTGGTACCTTCTTTCTTTTTGATAATTAATTAGGCCAGCAAAACAATTAACTGCTCTAAATTGTACCTTACTTTTCCCAGTCTTTGTGTTCCACTCTGGCTTCTTAATGTAAACCCAGCATATACAATATTAAAAAAAATTGGGACACATACAGTACACATTATAGAAGTGTGTTATCAATTTGCTGGTGTCTGACCCTACTCTATATGCCAGGGTACAAAGATTTATATTGTGAAGATTTTCTTGAGGTAGATCACCAAGACTTTTCTCAACCATAGGTTACAAATACAAATAGGATACAAGGAGGGGGCAATTAGTATCACCAATTCATCCATCATCCTGTCTTTGGAATGTGGGAGGAAACCAGACTATAGACATCCATTCAGTCAGTGGAAGGACATGCAGGCTCCACAAATTTATTTGCATATTTACACACTTACAAACTTAGATTCAAACTTATGACCCTCTTGTGTCACCACTTATTACACCTACAGTAGCTTAAACGATGTTCCATTTAAAATTTTACATGTGTGTCTGTGTAAAAAAGTACAGAAAGTTATTCCGAACAAAACTACCCAATCATGTGTTTATGAACAATGTGAAGCACCTTTTGTGAATCAATGCACAAAAGAAACACAATAGCTTGTTACGAACACAGACCTCAAATTAGCACATAGAATTCAGATCATCTTACTTTCCCTTATATTTATTTTATTAAACTGTGGTGGCATGGTTATAGGGAGGCAATTTGTTGATAATCATGAAAATCTCCCTCTTTTTCAAAACATAATTTTGACAGTTGTTGTTTCACTACTTTATTATTAAACAACTCTCCAATAAAGTCATATCTAATCAATTGTATGCCCTTCACTGATAAAAAGTTATTTCTAGAGAATATGAACTGCCCCTGTTTTATTGCCCATGTTTTGTATTTTACAGCTGAATTCTTCTCTTTCCATTCTACATGGTTATCGCCAATCCGCTGTGCGGTAAATATATTCCAATCGTTATTGCAATTTTATATTAACTAATTTAATTTTAAACATTCTTAATATTAAGATTCTTTTTGTCTGCAGAGTCCAGGATGGGCTACACTTTATAGCTGTGAACACGTTTGCAATGAATGCTAACATGACCAGCACTGACATCCACCGCCTTATCCAGATGTCTCTCAGAAACTGTACCAAATCACACTGTCCCCTTCGATATCAGCTTGCATATATTGGTACATCTTGTCACTTTCCTCGTTTATAGCCTACAATAAGAATGTCCTGTATGTCTGTTTTAAATGACCCAGCTCATTTTTTTTTCCATTTTATTGCTTATAAATATTGCCTTCATTTAGTACTTAACCAGACTGTAGTTGGTGAGAAAGTAAAAATTGCCTTATCTCTTTTCACCCTAGGGAATAGTCTTTGCTCAATGCAGAAAAATAAATGTGACACCCAGTATTCTGTGTGCAATGATACCAGTGGGATTCCATATTGCCAGTGCCATGAAGGCTACTTCAAAAAGAACCCAGAGGACACAACTTGCAGAGGTAGGAGCTACAGATATATATATATATATATATATATATATATATATATATATATATATATATATATATATATATATATATATATATATATATATATATATATATATATATATATATATATATACACGAAATACTGTACATATTATGTATCCTGAATTTACAACATAAAATATATATATAATAATAATATATATAATAATAATATATATATATATATATATATATATATATATATATATATATATATATATATATATATATATTGTAACAGGTGCCTAGGGCACCTGTCACCTGTTTTGTGTTTCGTTCCGTTTTTCAGTTAATTAACGTTCATTAGTTTCGTTAATTAACTCGGTGTTGTCATTGGTTTGTTTTGTGCACATGGTCTGGGGTCGTTTTGTATATATGTCCATTGTTTTTTGTCACCGGGGCTGGTCGTGTGTTCTATGTCACGTAGTCATTGTCGTACCTCTTGTTTTGTGGTGTACTGCACCTTTAAATAAAACCTGTTCTCGCTACCTGCGTGCCTGGCTCCCTTCAGCGCGTTAATACGCCGGTTTTGCGCGTCCGATGCGCTTCCGCTTCTGCCCGAGGTAGACTACCGTGACATATATATATAAAATAATTTTTATATATTTTATATAATGTAATCAAACCTGATCATTATCTGATCTGGCATATATATATATATATATATATATATATACACACACACTACTACTTCATAACTACTGAAAAACTACTTGTGTTCTTTTATTTGTTAGTCGATTTTTGATAAAAGTGTCTGCTAAATGTAAATGTTTGGTAAATACTTAGTACATATTGTAATGTTCAGTGGAACTAAACTACTGGTTCAATAATTCTTTTTCTGTTGTACAGACTGCGGCGATGGCTCTAAACTTGTTAATGGAAACTGTGTAAAGTAAGCTTTTTACTATTTCATTGGTTTTGTCATTTAACAGTTTTATATCAAATTTAATAATATTAATTTTGGAATTAACATAGATTAACAACCGATTCTTTGATCAGTGATTCATTTTTGTGGTGGTTTTAAGGAGAACTATAGATTCAGTTAATGAATTTTTTAGTAACATGTATCCAAACATAAATGATTGAACAGAACCATACAATTACAGATCTATCTAAATTGTCAGTTGAATTATACATTGTGTCTTTTTCAAATACAGCTCTGCTGTCTATTGACAAAAACACTTATGTATGATTTTACATTACCATTAAATGCAATTGCCCAAAAAATCATTAATTAATGTCTGGTAAATGGTGGATTATTAAATTTGTTGGGTCTTTACTCCATACATTACGGTAACTATTCCAAACAATTTACAGACAAAAGTCTGTAATCCCTGTTTATATCAAGAATTGTTATTCTGTTGTTTTTAAGCAAGTTTTGCATGAGGACTGCCAGAGTTATGAAATATTACAGCTCTCTTTATATGTTGGCTATATAAATACATTCTGTATGTTGCAGATGTGCATTTGGATTTGGAGGATTTAATTGCAACAACTGTGAGTTTTCTTTATTTAACTGGTGTAAATTTGATGTGTCAATTTAATGTATAAATACCATCTGGTGTTAAAGTTTGTTATTTGTTTTATTTTATTTAAGCAGAATGGGACAAAATTTGTGCATTATGATTGCTGAAATCTACATATTGTCATGTTTTGACCCTTTGTAAAGTGTAGTGCAGTGCCGTTGCTACTCAAACATTATGTAAAGCATTGCTTTTTCATTTTATTTTTAATATAGTTTATGGTCTAATAGCAATGGTGGTCTCCCCTGCTGCTGGAGGATTACTCATTATTGTCATCATTGCTCTCATAGTTACCTGTTGCAGGTAATCATGCAAATCTTTATACAATGACAAATCACATTTTTAATCAAAACATCTGTCATTTTGGATAACACACACCTACCTACCTACATACATTAGTGATTTTGCAAACTTTTCACTGTTAGTTAATCTAAAGGTTTGCCTGATTTTTAATATACATAACAGAATTTCTATTTTATGTTTCCTATTGACACAGAAAAGACAAGAATGATATCAACAAAATCATTTTTAAAAGTGGTGAGCTTCAAATGGCTCCTTACTCCGAGTTTCCCAAGAGCAGCCGGGTGTCTATGGAATGGGGCAGGGAGACGATAGAGATGCAAGAAAATGGCAGCACCAAAAATCTCTTACAGATGACAGACATCTATTACCCTGTATGTTCTCTCTTTAAATTTCATAGCCATACAGCAATAAAACTACACTGTAAATTATATTACTCAGTTACAGTAGACCTACATGTTCTTTTAGCCTGTTCTTCGAAATGCTGATCTGGAGAGGAATGGGCTTTATCCTTTTTCTGGTCTGCCTGGCTCACGACACTCCTGTATTTACCCAGCACAGTGGAACCCATCATTTATCAGTGATGATACACGAAGGAGAGACTATTTCTGATCACACCCTACCTCAAGCTAAGACGAGCAGATTTAATGAAGAATGAATGTATCAGCAGGTTCAGATGGAGCTGATCGTGAATAAAGACTAAACCGATCACTGAAATGCCGTCAGGTTTGAAAGCAGTCTGTTGCATTTATGAAGCATTGTGCTTCACTGAGACTTTAGATTGTGGTTGTATTCATGTGCTGTACTTTAAAAAATGTATCATGCTTTGGAACTGTGAATTAATAGCAAGGAAAAATGCACATAACTTTTGTCATCAAAGTACAGTTTCTTTAGAGCTTTTCTAAACATTGAAAAAGCAAAGTTTGTATTTATGCCCCTGTGAATGTGTGCGGATGTCATTGAGTGTGTGGGGATGTCCGTACATGTGTCTCCTTATTTTTTTGTTCATTTGTCTGCGTGTATGTGTGTCCACTTTTGTGTATGTGTCCTCGATTGTCTGCATGTGTGTGTGTCCTCCTTTGTGTGCATGTGTGTGTCCTTGTTTGTGTGTGTGTGTCCTCGTTTGTGTGTCGTTGCGTGTGTGTGTGTCGTCGTGTGTGTGTGCCGTTCTTTGTGTGTTTGTGTGTCCTCGTTTGTGTGTCCTCGTGTGTGGGTGTGTCCTCGTTTGTGTGGGTGTGTGTCCTCGTGTGTGTGTATGTGGCGTTGTTTGTGTGCATGTGTCCTCGTTTGTGTGCATGTGTCGTCGTGTGTGTGTGTGTCTAAGTTCGTGTGCATGTGTGTGTGTGTCTAATTTCGTGTGCATGTGTGTCGTTGTGTGTGTTTGTCTTAATTTGTGTACATGTGTGTCCTTGTTTGTGTGTGTCTTTGTGTGTGTGTCTGTGTTTGTGTCATCGTGTGTGTGTGCTGTTGTTTGTGTGTGTCCTTGTTTGTGTGAGTGTGTGTGTGTGTGTGTGTGCCATTGTTTGTGTGCCTGGGTGCCATCGTGTGTGTGTGTGTGCCGTTCTTTGTGTGTTTGTGTGTGTGTGCCGTCGTTTGTGTGCCCTCGTTTGTGTTTGTGTCCTCATTTGTGTGTGTGTGTGTCGTGTGTCATTGTTTGGGTGTATGTGTGTGTCCTCAATTGTGTGTGTTTGTTTCCTCATTTGTGTGTGTGTGTGGCGTCGTTTGTGTGCATGTGTGTCGTCGTCGTGTGCATGTGTGTCGTCGTCGTGTGTGTGTGTCTTAGTTCATGTGCATGTGTGTCTTAGTTCGTGTGCATGTGTGTGTGTCCTTGTTTGTGTGTGTGTGTCCTCGTTTGTGTGTGTCCTCGTTTGTGTGTGTGGGTGTCCTCGTTTGTGTGGGTGTCCGCGTTTGTGTGCGTGTGTGGTTGTTTGTGTCATCATTTGTGTGCATGTGTGTCGTCGTCATGTGCATGTGTGTGTTCATGTGCATGTGTGCGTGTCCTCGTGTGTACATGTGTGTCTTAGTTTGTGTGCATGTGTGTGTGTCTTTGTTTGTGTGTGTGTGTGTGGGTGTCCTCGTTTGTGTGGGTGTCCGCGTTTGTGTGCGTGTGTGGTTGTTTGTGTCATCATTTGTGTGCATGTGTGTGTCGTCGTTTGTGTGCGTGTGTGTGTGTGTGTGTGTCGTCGTTTGTGTGTGTGTGTGTGTGTCTGCTTTCTTGTGTGTACAAGGATCCAATAAATGTTCATGTCTTGCACAGGTTCTTGTATTTAAGTGCCATAAACCTAAAACGGTATTAATATTTTCAGAAGAATATTTGCATCTATTAATTACTTAATGTTGTATTTTATTCATGCCACATTCTTTTTAGCTGTAGCAGGTCAAATGTAGAACTTTCAAGAAACACTGCTTTGGAATCCAGTACAAGATTTGCACTTGGTGCTATTTCTTCACACCCTGAAGAACATGCTGTCTTATTTATTCATTTAACTTAATATAAGTTTTAAAATAAAGAATACACTTCATTTATATGATATCTTTTATATGATAAGATTACAGCTATGAAATATCTCTATTAACATTACAAATTGTGTGTGTGTGTTTAATTAAGAGTGGGTATATGAGAAAACTCCCCATTTTATAATTTATAAAATTATAAATTAAGTGTAGCTTAATTTCTTCCAAGCTAACTTCTTTCATTGTATCTGGTTACCTGGCGTTTTAGTCAGATGTATGTAATAGACATTTTTAAATAAAGCAGCAGCAACACTAAGTGTCTTCATTTTTAGTTGTCTAATTGCACACTTATTATAAACATTAACTTTTTTCACATTAAGTGTTATTGTTCCTAAGTCCATCATTGGAACAACAATGGTGTGCCATTGAACAACATACATGTACATTAAAAAATTGTTTTGTGAGTAGATGGGATTTTTTGAGTTACATTAAAAAAAAGAAAAACTCTGCATTTCATAATTAAACTCTCATGCCAACTGTAAAACATGGTGGTGGTAGTATCACAATTTGGGTCTGTTTCCTGCACCTGGATCAAATTTAAAGTAGAATATCATGACATGTACACATGTTATTTTACCAAAAATTGGTTAAATAAAGAACTATGTTTTGGAATGGCCAAGTATTGAAGCTATTGTATGAATCAACATCATGTATCTTGTGACATCATGTATTTAAAACACACTTTTACTACTTACAGATATTAAGCTCATTACATACATACTTGACAGTTATTTTTTTATGTATTCTTTTGATATATCTTTTAGAAATAAAAACTACACAATAGCTACTGATTTCTGCAATCCATCCCACTGCCTTACAAATTACTGACAGATGTTAGTAGCACAAATTAGCTGAAAAAAAGCTTTTGTAAACTGTAAACACTACACAAGTAATCAGTACCTTGCTGAATTTAACTAGTACATTGTTTTAAAGATTAAAAGGGCATTTCTTATGGAGGGGCGTCAACAGTATTTCATCTGTGTGGAGTTTAATTGTTCTTCCCGTGTCTGTATTTTTTTTTCCCTCAGGAGCTGCAGGCAACTTCCAAAGTCAAAACAACACATGTAAGTAAGGTGAAATTGCCTTTTAAATATTTCTGAATATAAAGGTAATCTTTTCAGTGTTTCTTTAATTTTTACTCTGTAAGTGTAAATGTTTTTTTTTTACTTTAAGAAAAGCTGATTACTTTTAATATTTTTTAAATATTTGTGGTACCTTCATTTGGTCAACTTTGTTAATTATTTTTGTGACATTGCCACAGAACGCACCCTTATAAAAAGTATTTGAACTTTATATACTGACATTTAAACTTCAAATAAGGTGTTATTTTATCTACTCACCACTGATTTGAACCACAGTTGTGGTTTACTGTTAACAATTTTACATTACACCAAGACACCTACAAAAAGTTTAAAAATCCAGGTATAATGTTCTTTGTTTGTGTCCTGTTTTTGTTATTATTGTTTGCAATTCTATAACAAATCACATAACATATTTACATTGCCTTAATCTACACTCACCAGCCACTTCATTTCCGTACACATTTTTATAACTATATTTGTCATCTTTTGTGTCAGTTCCTTACTTTGTAGTTCTCCAGTTGCAGACTACAGCTATATATTAGCTATTCCTCTGTTCTTAATGATCAGATCCATCACAGAACTATTATCGGATGATGATTCTCAGCACTGCATTTGTGGATAACAAATGTATTAGACATATCCATGCTGCTGGAGTTTTTTTTAAACCCTGTAAACTACTGTAAACTACTGTACTTAAAAAAAACATATTGCTTAACTTGTAGATTTATAACCAGGCTCGTTTGTTGCTTTTTTTTTTAGTCCTCCGTTAATCCTTTAACACTGCTCACAGATCACAAGCTACAGTATGCTTGTGGCTGGACACTTTATTGGATTTGTTGTTTTTTTTTTGTTGTCCAGCAGTGACAAAGTATTTTTAAAGAAGTAAAAAAAATACAAGAGCGCTGCTGAGTCTGATCCACTCACCAAGTAGTGCATTAAAACACAGCAATTGTAAAATATAAAAGTGGCTCAGTGATGACCTTTTTTGTTTTTTTCTTTCTTCTTCCCAGTGCCCCCCCCCCTCCCCCTCCATAAAAGTCAGGCGACTGTAAATTGCTTAATGAATTTTATAATGTGTTCTATCTACTGTGATTACCCTTATACTCACAGCTAGGATAAGTAAATGTTAAGAACACCATTGTGTTTCACTAGTGCATTAACCTTTACAGTTTTATTGAAAATTCCCTAGGAGCAAGACTTGCAGCACATATATTTTGATATTTATTTCTTTTAAATTTATTACAACCTTTAGAACACACAAGTATTTGAATTGTAAATACTGACATTTTAGCTCAAGAAGAGGTGTTCTTTTAAGTATATACCAGTGATTTTAATATCTCAACACCAAGATAGTTAATGGTGTTTATCTTTACATCAGGGCATTTAGACCCAGGACCATAAATGATGATGGCACTTCAAAGTTGAAAAAATAAGAAGCAGTGAGTTTATCTTTATAATATATTACTGGTGTAATATGCGTTGTCTTTTTTTTTTTTAAATGTGTAATTTTTTTGTGATATGAATGATTCGGCGATTATTTCATCATGGCTTAATTATTTATAACAAGGCCCTAATATAAGTTAATAGTTAATCAAATTTAGTTGAAAACAACTGCTATTTTGTAGTGTAGTTATGTGGAGATAACCTATACATACTGTATATAACATATCTGGTTTAATAAAAACATTGATTAAAAAATACAATTTGGTTTGAATTTCATATATTGTATGAAAAACACCAAAAGACCTATAATTTAAATGATGGCATGTTATGGTCATTGTACTGAGTAGTTTATAAGGCTAGTACTATTGAAACGCCAGTACATGGCAGCAAAGGAGGAGGAGAGAGTTGCCTTATCTGAGCTCAGACAGATCCTGAGAAGAAAGCTAGTCACACTCAGGAGAGCTGAATGGCACAGAAAGAATGGAAAGGAGAGAGCCAAGAAGCGTAAGGCATTCATAACCAATCCGTTCACCTTCACAAAGCGACTTCTGGGGCAGAAGAAAAGCGGCAACCTGAAGTGTCCTGTGGAGGAGATCAATCAGCACCTCAACATCACATTTAGCGATCCCTCAAGAGAACAAGATCTTGGCCCATGTGAGGCTCTGGTAAAGCCTCCAGAGCCCACGGTACAGTTCAACACCACAGAGCCCACCCTAAAAGAGGTCAAAGAAGCAGTGATGGCCGCAAGATCAAGCTCCACCCCAGGGCCCAGTGGAGTCCCATATAGAGTCTACAAGCAGTGTCCCAAACTCCTTGTTCGACTATGGAAGATCATGAAGGTGATCTGGCGTAGGGGAAAGGTTGCCACTCAGTGGAGGTCTGCAGAGGGAGTCTGGATACCAAAAGAAGAGGAGGCAAGTAACATCGAGCAGTTTCGCATCATCTCACTGCTATGTGTCGAAGGGAAGATCTTCTTCAAGATAGTGTCCCAACGGCTCACAGACTTCCTCTTGAAGAATGGCTACATAGACACGTCAGTTCAGAAGGGAGGAGTCCCAGGTGTTTCGGGATGCCTAGAGCACACAGGTGTGGTATCACAGCTGATCCGCGACGCAAGGGAGAGCAGAGGGGATTTGGCAACGCTCTGGCTGGACCTCACAAATGCCTATGGATCCATTCCCCACAAGGTCGTTGAAACAGCACTGACAAAACATCATGTCCCAGTGTCGATCACCAACCTCATCCTGGACTATTATAACAACTTCCAGCTGAGAGTAACATCAGGATCACTTACATCTGCCTGGCAACGCCTAGAGAAGGGTATTATAACAGGCTGCACTATATCAGTGCCACTCTTCTCCCTGGCGATGAACATGATTGTTAAGTCAGCTGAGGTGGAATGTAGGGGCCCTTTGTCAAGATCTGGCACTCGGCAGCCCCCCATAAGAGCATTTATGGACGACCTAACGGTGACGGCAACCTCTGTTCCTGGCTGCAGATGGCTACTTCAGGGGCTGGAGCGGCTCATCTCATGGGCGAGAATGAGCTTCAAGCCCGCCAAGTCTAGGTCTCTGGTCCTGAAGAAAGGCAGAGTGGCCGACCGGTACCGCTTCGCCATAGGAGAGACCCCAATTCCAACGGTGACAGAAAAACCGGTCAAGAGCCTGGGCAAGGTTTTCAACAGCTCCATGAGGGACTCAGAGGTACTCCAGAAAACCAAGGTAGAACTGACATCTTGGCTCACAGCAATAGATAAGTCGGGGCTACCAGGAAAATTCAAAGCCTGGATGTACCAGCACGGAGTTCTGCCAAGACTCCTTTGGCCCCTGCTTGTCTACGAGGTGCCCATATCAACGGTGGAGATGCTAGAACGCAACATCAGCCAGTTTCTCCGTAGGTGGCTTGGGCTTCCTCGATCCCTTAGCAGCATCGCTCTGTACGGCCATTCCACCATGCTGCAGCTTCCATTTAGTGGCCTATCAGAGGAATTCAAGGTTACACGCACTAGGGAGCTCATGCTGTACCGGGATTCCTCAGACAGAAAAGTTGCTACAGCAGGAATTCGAGTGAAAACTGGGAGGAAGTGGAAGGCTCAGGAAGCTGTTGACAGAGCAGAGGCAAGGCTACAGCACAACATCTTGGTAGGCAATATTGCAGTGGGCCGCGCAGGTCTTGGCTGCTTTTCTAAGCCCCGTTATGACAAAGTCAGAGGAAGGGAGAAGCGGCAAATGGTACAGGACGAGATAAGGGCAGAGGTAGAGGAAGATCGGCGAGTCAAGATGGTAGCTATGCACCAGCAAGGTGCCTGGACAAGGTGGGAGCACGCTGAGCAGCGTAAAGTCACCTGGCCAGAGCTCTGGAGACTCGAACCCCTGCACATTAAGTTCCTTATTCAGTCCGTGTATGACGTGCTCCCTAGTCCAACCAACTTGAAGTGCTGGGGCTTAGCAGACACTGCGGCATGTCAGCTGTGCCAGAAAAGAGCCACCCTCGAGCACATCCTTAGTTGCTGCCCAAAGGCCTTGGGGGAGGGGCGGTATCGCTGGCGTCATGACCAGGTCCTCAGGGCGCTGGCAGATACGCTCAGCTCAGCAATCTCTAACTGCAGGTACCAACATACTCCCAAACACACCATCACGTTTGTCAGAGCGGGAGAGAAGGCACAACATCAGTCAGGTTCCTCTGGAGGGCTTCTCACCACTGCCCGGGACTGGAAGCTCCAAGTCGACCTGGGAAGACAGCTCAAGTTCCCAGAGTACATCGTAGCCTCTGCACTTCGACCAGACATGTTACTAATATCAGAGTCTACAAAGCAAGTGGTGCTGGTCGAACTTACTGTCCCCTGGGAAGACCGAATAGAGGAGGCAAATGAACGAAAGAGAGCTAAGTATGCTGAGCTGGTGACGGAGTGCAGGAGTAAAGGCTGGAAAGCCCGATGTGAACCAGTTGAGGTAGGGTGTCGGGGTTTTGTTGGCCAGTCACTACCCCGCACCCTAAAAGTCCTTGGAGTAAAAGGTCAGCTGTGCAAACGAGCCATCAGGAACATCATAGAGGCTGCGGAGAAAGCCTCAAGATGGCTATGGATCCGGAGGGGGGATCCGTGGAGTAGTGGGCCACTTGGACACAAGTCGGGGGCTGATCACCCACGACTGGGTCGCCCGAGGTAGGGTGTTTGATGATCAAAGACCCGAAACACCCCATGACCTCGGGTTCATCACTGATGATGTGTCCAAGTAGCACCAAGAGGTGTATGTAAGAACTTGAGCTTATGTAACCAATCCAAAATAAGTAGGAGATTAATATATTATGCACTGTAATAAGGTATTTACAAAAAACAGCCTATATACTTAAGAGAGCTTTTGTAAAATGCATTATTGCACACTTTTTGAATGAAAACACAAGTAATACACTATGGATACAAATATCTCGTTTATTTCTTTCTTTGAGATGAGTGCTGAGTCTCTGCATATTTTTAATTTTTTGCATGAACTGTCAAGAGCACAGACAATAGCAACTCAACCTCTTCGTTTTATACTGGGGATATTTACTGTATGTAATGTTACTGTGTTGTATGTAATGTTATGTTATCTCTTGTTGCATACTTGCTAGGATTTTAATGGACTTTCTGTACAAATAAATATATATATATTTTTTACTACTTCCTTTATTGTTTTTACCGTGATGTCTAATGTTGCAGCTTGCTTTTGGTGCAATGTTTTCTATTACCTCCAAATTACTCCTGCCCTCTAAATCTGTTTGTGGTTAAAGAGAAACATCTGTGTAATTACTTATTTGGCTATGTGCATTAATGCTAATGTTGTCTGGCATTTTTTGCTGTTGATGATCGCTATGATAATTCCACTGGTACTTTTTCTGTAATTAATCTTTTTTTTTTTACAATTTTATGAGACTCTTGGAAATACTGCAGTCAGTGTTGTTGGTAAGGAGTCTTCTTCACCAACAACTTCACTTCATATGCTCAATAGCAGTTATTTTGGATGAACTTTCAATTTTTATTTACAAAATATCTTTTATTTCGACTTTAGTCTTCTTTGCATTATTATGTCTTTTTATGCTTTTGGATCAGAGATTAATTTTTGGGTATTTTTACATAGGCAAATACTGTACCTGGTAAAAAAATTAAAAACATAAATACAGATGCTTCTTAGCTGAGGAAATTATGAAAACTGTGGAAATTTGTTTAATTAACCCATAATTTGAAGGTGGATGACTGGAAATGTGTGATTTGGTATCCTGTTTGAGTCATTAGCAGTATGATCACAATACATGTTTGTGGATGTAGATAATGGCGCAACCAAAGAAGAATTTTGAGGACCTCTAAAAAGTCATGTTTAATGCAAAATTGTCTGAACAGCTCTATAGACATTTTACATTTACATTTGGTCATTTAGCAGATGCTTTTATCCAAAGCGACCTACAAGGTGAGCACAGGGTTAATCACAACATCCCTGGAGCGATGAGGGTTAAGGGCCTTGCTCAAGGACCCACATTGGTAACTTCAGTGGACCTGGGATTTGAACCCACAACCTTCAGATTGATAGCCCAACGCCCTAACCACTGAGATACCTTGCCCTACAGAACATTATACCTCACCTGCAGGGTTGACCAGCAAAGACAAGGAATAATTTGTGAGGACTTGAAGGAGATCGTCTGCAGTTTGCTAATTATCACATTTGTAAGCCAGAATGCTGTTTTGTGGACCGATTCAACTGGCGTTTCCTGCAATAGTTTTTGTAATAACTGTTTTGAAAACATTGCTATGTTTGCAAGCATGGTTTTAGTTCTTGGTAAAAATTATACTAATATTTTTTGTTACTGTTGTATGGAAAACAGTACTGTCAGATTATCATTACACTATGTTACAAATAAAAATGTAAAAATTAAACTATTATTTCTTTATTTTTTATAAAATCAATCCATTCAGATAATGTTTTCTTCAAGTAACCATTGCCAGACTCTAAATTCTACGGAGACCCTAAAGTGACATGGAAAAAATATATATAATGTGAGATCTCACAATAACTTTGCAAGATCTCGCATTATATTTTTTCTTCCATGTCACTTTAGGGGCTCCGTAAATTTCACCACATCTTTTTATCTATTCTTTTGTTTAATGTTGAAAAATTACTAAATTATTAATTAAATTAAAAAGAAAGTCTGCACATGAACTGTAGATTCTTTTTTATTTAGATAGCAACTTGTCCATTATAACCAAGCCAATACCTCAAATATGTGCCTGACCAATTATTCACAATTGTTACACTCCACCTTGTTGTGGAAATATTTACAAAAAACTGTAGCTTTAAAAAAAAAAGATTACACTTATACTTAACCATGCTCTCTGTGTAATGAAGTTATTCACTTAATCATTGTAAATCATTACCTCTGATAACATCCATCCATCCGTTCATTATCTTCTGCTTTGTCCTATATTAGGGTCGTGGGGTTCCCCATGCCCATCCAGGGGAGAAAGTTTCAGGCGCTGGGCAGACACACCCAGGACAGGGCGCCAATCCATCGCTGGGCACACACTCACTCACACAGACACGCACACATACACACTCTATATGGGGCAAGTTGGAGAACTCAATTGATTTGATCCATGTTTTTGGACTGTGGGAATAAACCAGAGAACTTGGAGGAAACCCACGCGAACACTGGGAGAACATGGAAACTCCACCCAGATGGGGATTCGTTATAAGACATCCAAGACACTTAAAATTCAACACTAATAATAGCCTATTTAGAAAATGTCGCAGAAATTTAAATTTGAATTGATCCCAAGAAACAGAAACATCCCAAGTTAAATTATAATGTTTTATTTTGCTTATAATGTTTGAGGCTTTGGAGTACTGTTAAATGTGCTTATGTGTTTTAATATTATAGACCTTTAAGTGTTGATTAATTTATTATCCTAAGAAAAGCTTAGAGCAGCCAACAAGACAATATGATGCAAGTTTTATGATTATCCCTAGGTGTATCTAGCTGTAGGTGTACCATATCAGTGCTGATTAAAAACTGATAATGAAAGAGGCTTAAGTTCATGCAAATACAAAAGTGGAATCTAGGTAATACATTTTAGGAATTTTGGAACAAAGCTTGTCTTGTTAAAATTAATATTTTATTCTTGATTATTTTTATTATATTGTTATTTGATGTTATTTGTATGCTAATTTAAAAAGTGAGCTTTGTTAAGAATTATACCGTGTATCCATTTCTATGTTGGAATAACAGCTGATCGAACTTCTTATTAAGCACTATTATCGAGGAGATGAGTCATAAAATGAGTTGAATGACCTCAAGAGCATTAGTCCTAGTTCACTGCTATAGAGTAATATTTATCTTCTTTATAATAAATAACCATTACAGAATTACAAAATATTATTGTTTTATGTCGTGTTCACTATTTCGCATAACTTTTATTTAAAAAATAATCTTCTAATTTCATACTGTATATTTAATAGAAGTACAATTAGTCTTACAATTTAACTAGTGGGCTGGATCAATGCAGACAGGGCACTGATTACATGAACTACTTCAAGGAGTTTTACTGATATTGATTCCACTCTAAACCTATACTGCAAATTTGCTGTAAAGTTATACAGGTATGTACAATTTTTATTTAAAATGCTTTATTTAGTGATTATATTTTTTTAGACTACAAATGGTATATAATATCTATATTTTGTATATTAAATTATGAATTTACTTTTGTAGTTTATCATTAAAGACAACAGTGAACCTTTTTTTTTTTTTTTTTTTTTTTTTTTTTTTTTTTTGCGCACAGCAAAGATTTATTGTATATGGAAACCCATTTCCGCCTATAGGCAGAAAAGTATCTTAGAATTCTTACTTTATATCAATTCGGGCTGTGCATGAGTTTACATGCTCGTAACATAGTTACTCACAGGCTCACAGTTGTATGCAATTGTTTGGACACCCCTGATACATTTCATGATTTTCCTTCATAAATCATTGGTTGCTTGGATCAGCAATTTCAGTTAAATATCATATAGCAAATGAATACATTGATATTTGGGAAGTGAAATGAAGCTTATAGGATTTACAGAAAATATGCAATGAAAATTAGACAGATGCATATATATTGGGCACCCCAAAAGAAAAATTACATTGATATTTAGTAGATCCTCTTTTTGCAGAAATGACTGTCTCTAACCTCTTCCTATATGCTAATCTAATATGCTTCCTATAGCTTCTAATAACACACACGTTTTGTGTTTGTGTGTATATATATATATATATATATATATATATATATATATATATATATATATATATATATATAT